>CAUYUJ010000370.1:481881-524381 GCA_963575745.1 Prorocentrum cordatum | reverse complement strand
CCAATCTATTTCAAGCGCCTTCCTACTCCAAGAATCGACACGCTTTTGCTGTGTTTTGTTATTCCCTGGGGGGGCCTGGACCCAATCAACTTAATCCGCCTTCCTACTTCATGTTTCTACCTACTTCTTCCGACCGACGTGTAAGGGGTGCCCCGACTTCAGCTCCCCTGAGTCATCTGAGGGGTCAGCTTAGGGCGTGCCCGAGAGCGCAGATCACTATTATCTGCACGTGTCCCAGTAGAGTACACGCCGGTCGTTGAAAGTAGGTATTTTTGGATTCCCAGATCCCAATCTACTTCAAGCGCCTTCCTACTTCAAGAATCGGCATGAGTTTGCTGTGTTGTGCTGTTCTCTGGGAGGGCCTGGACCCAATCCACTTTGTCCGCCTGCCTACTTTATGTTTTACCTACTTCTTCCGACCGACGAGTAGAGTATGGAGCACAACATCCCTGAGGGGTGTATAGGATTGAGCCCTTCGTGGCCTTCGCCGCGCAGGTCATTCATAGTTTCTCGTGTCCCAGTAGAGCGTGGAACAGGAAGCGCGTGAGGGGTTCGCCGAAACGATGCTTTCGCAGCCCTGAGGGCTCATCTCGTGTGTGTTTTGACATGTCCTAGGAGCTGCCAGTGATAAACAAGTGGCCTCATCGAAGCATCTTCGAAACATCTTCGAAACACCAACGGCCAGCGGAATCGGCGAAGCCCCAGCATGCCTTACGTATGCCATCGCACTCTCCTCCATCTTCATCTCATCATTTACCTTCGACGCCTAACACGGCGATGGCCCACAGGGGCTCCGCCGAAGAATTCGCTTCGCTCATTCCGCTGGTTCATATCATATCACTGGTGCTATATGCTATGTTGGTGTGCGCATGGCGAGCGGGGAGGAGGAGGAGGAGGAGGAGGAGGAGGAGGAGGAGGAGGAGGGGGAGGGGGAGGAGGAGGAGGAGGAGGAGGAGGAGGAGGAGGAGGAGGAGGAGGGGAGGGTCGTGAAGATGAGGCCTCTCGATGGCTTCTTGTGGAATTCTGGGTGGCCAAACTGGGTCGTGGACAAGACGCCTCTTTTGGAGGCTTCTTAGGGCCTCCTGGGATGTCTCTTGGCGGCCTCCCAGGAGGCCCGTTGGGGGCCTCTTGGTGCCTCTTGGAGGGGTCTTTTGCACCTCGGGGGGCCTCTTGGGGACCTGCTGGCGGTCTCGGGACCCATCTTTCGGGGAAGGGTTCGACATCCTTTTGGAAGCATCTGGAACCCTCTTGGGAGGCCTCTTTCGCCGTCTTGGGGCCCTCTTGGACCGTCTTGGGGCCGTCCTCGGAGCGTCTTGGTCCAACTCGGGGCGATCTTGAGAGCCTCTTGGGCGGTCGGAAGCCCGAAAAGGCGGTGACGCCAAAATCCTTCCCAAACTTAGGGGAAATCAGACACATTTAGCATCTGGGGTCAAAATTGAGCCTTTCCAGGACCATTATGTTGCTATCTTGAGGTCTCTTGGGATCGCCTTCGGGCCATGTTGAGGCCTGCCACCTATTGATCAGGGTCCTCTGGGAGCTCACTGGGGGTCTCTTGCGCACTCCTGGAGCGATTCTGGGGGCCCCGAAGACCGCCCCCAGGAGTGCCAGCACTTGTGGCTCCCAATTTGGCCGGGACTTTGCCAAGGTTTTTTCGCCAGGGGGACCCCACGGGTTGGCACGCGCGCGCGAACTAGATCGGAGGGTGGGGGGTGTGAACGGAAGTGGCCCGTTTGGGAAGTCGGTTTCGGTTTCGGTTCGTGTCGCGCGTGCGGGCGAGGCGAGGCTGCGCGAGTTCCCGTACTGGTAGAGGCCACATGGAGCCCAAAAGGCCGCCCCCCCCTGGCGGGCGCGTGTCCCGTGGTTGTCCCGCGGTTGTCCCGTGGTTGTCCTGCGGTTGCCCCGTAGTTGTCCCGTGGTTGTCCCGACGGTTGTCCCGTGGTCGTCCCGTGGTTGTCCCGTGGTTGTCCCGATGGTGGTCCCGCGGTTGTCCTGTGGTTGTCCCGATGGTTGTCCCGATGGTTGTCCCGATGGTTGTCCCGATGGTTGTTCCGATGGTTGTCCATATGGTTGTCCCGATGGGTGTCCCGATGGTTGTCCCAATGGTTGTCCCGATGGTTGTCTCGATGGTTGACTCGGTGGTTGTCCCGATGGGCGTCCCTATGGGTGTCCCGAAGGTTGTCCCAGCTAGATGGATATACGGACAGCTTTAGCATCACCACCACCACCACCATCATTCCGAAGACACTTGTACTCAAACCGCTTCGCCCTGCAGAGGGCTGCCAGCATCGACACCGCAACAACAAGGCGCCGTGGAGCGGGCCGCGCCAACTCACGGTGCCAGGCTTTGCCAGCGCCGGGCCATACCTTGGCTCGTGCCCGGTTAAACATCGCTACTCGTACAGCGTGATATCCCGCGTTGGGTTCCCAGTGCTCAGCCCCGCCCACGTGATGACGTGCGACCAGCTGTTCCAAGCTCTCATGAAAGTTCCTGGAGCGAGGCACGTCGACAGGAACAGGTCGAAGACCTCGCAGGGGAACGTCGATAAGCATGAGCAGGAGAGCAACTGCCTGGTCCATTCAGAGCACGGCGACCCGGAACCAGCACTCGAAGGTCAGGAGCTCGCCTTACACAGTGACGGCGATGTTCAAGAACCCGCCGCAGGACAGGGACGCAGAGGCATGGCAAGGAGCTGTTGCCTGAGGTCGCGCGCCATCGCGCGTTGGACAGCTCGGCGCGGCATGGCGGCGCCCTAGACTCTGCCAGCGCATCACCCTCGCAGGGCGCGGCGGCCGACGCGGAGGCCGCGCATGGGTGCCCGGGCCGCGCCGCTGGGGCCTGCAGAAGAGGGCGCGTGCGCGCGCGGCTCTGACTGCAAGCCGGCGGCGCTTGGGGCGACGGTTCCAGGCGCTGCCATCGGGCCAGCCCTGCCCAGGGCACATGGAAAGCGCCGCCGCCTCGTCCGCTGCATCCGTGGAGGGTCGCGCCGCCGCTGGCTTCGCAGTCTCAAGCTGTGCCCGCCAGTCTTCGCCGCGGGGGCGGCGGCGCCGTCGGCTCCGTCGGCTCCGTCGGCTCCGTCGGCTCCGTCGGCGGCGGTTTCGGCGCCGTCGGCTCCGGGAACGCGCCCCTGCAGACGCTGCCCCTCCACTCTCCGCGCCAGATGCGGGCGTCGGCGCGCCCGTCGCCCTCTCTCGAGGCCGACGCGGAGTCGGTCTCGAAGAATAGCAGGGCCGGCGAGCCAGCGGCGGAGGCCGCGCATGGGAGTGGTCGCCAGGCTCAACCAGCGATGGCGATCAGCAGTTCCCAGTCGCTGCCAACAGGCGCAGTCTGCGGGCCGCGAACCGCACGCAGGGCCGAGACAGTCTGCGCGCCTCGGGGGCAAGCGCTCGAAGTCGCCTAAAGATCTTCCTGGGGCCCGCGGGCGTGAGCGCGGCGAGAAGCACTTCGACTCCACGGAGGGTCGCACGCATTTGCTAGCGGGCCTGGTGAGGAACCACTCGGACGAGCGCGTCGAGCTGGATCGCAGGCGCTCGGGCTGGGAGCTGCGCGCCGCGGAGCCAGGCTCTGCCGGCGCCGCGCCCCCTCAGAGAAGCGAGCAGTGGCTCCGCCGTGACGGCGGCGCGCCCGCGGGGAAGGTGGGCCCCGCATTCGGCTATCATTGCAACGTTCGCGAGATCGCACTCCAAACCGGCGAGCAGGTCCCGGGCGCGGCATCTGGCGCCCGTGACGAGGATCTCTGGCCAAACTGGCATGCCCAGGTCGCCCGCGCGCGCGCTCCGCGTCGCGGGGCCGCGGCCTTCGGGTGGCACCGCGCCGGGGCGGCGGTCGCTATGATGGAGCTCACGCGGGCTCTTGGAAAACACTTCACGGAAAAAGCGAATGTTTGTTTTTCTACCGCGCACTCCGAATCGCGACCCTGGAGTGGGCCAAGGCCTCCAGGTCGCCGGGCCCTGGCAGCGGCGCCGACGGCGCGGCGGGGGGCGGGCTCCAGGCGACGCGTTTGCGGGCGCAGACCAGCTTAAATAAAAATCAGCTCAGGAAAAAATGCGCGGCCACGATTGGCGCTGAGGTGCAAAACGCGCGGGCTCTCTCGTCTGCGGCCGCTCGCTGCGCCCATGCCCGCGTTCGGCAAGGCGCGCGCCCGCCGCGGTTGGGGCGCTCTTCCCCCCGGGCTCTGCCGGGGAGCTGCGCGTCGTCGAAGTGCACGAGGCCCCGTTTCCTGACGCGGGGCGCCGATCTCGCGCGCACTGCGTTCGGCCAACTAGTTGCGGGCGAGCTCGTTCGCATCGCGGAGAGCGTTGGTCTCCTGTTCAGCGGTGTCGTCGCGCGGTCACTGCGCGCGCGCGGCCGCTGCCCCGGGGGGCGCGCGCGCGGCCGCGGCCCCCGCGTCGCGCGCCCTCCGGGGCGGGGCGCCAGGAGCATGCGCCGCGAGTGCGCAGAGCGGAGCGGCGGCGCGCTAGTCTCTGACAGCGCGCCTTTGCGGGTTCTGCTTCTGCGCTGCCTCTCCGCAGGGCGGGCGGCCAGGGCTCCCGCGCGGGCGAAGCCCTCGCGCGCGGTCGCGTGCGCGCCGCCAGATGCGCGGGGCCGGGGCGCCCCCGAGGGCGGACTGCCCTCGGCGGCGCTGGGGGGCGGCCGGAATTGGCAGGAGCTCTAGGGCGGAAGCCGTTGGCGCAACGACAAGACCGACAGTGACCCGACACGGCGCCACTCGGCGCCTCTTCGCGGCGCGCTAGGGGGCGAGCCCCAGCGGCAATAGGGTTGCGCCAGGCCCCGATGACGATGACGGCGGCGACGACGACTGGGACGATGGCGACGCTGGCGCTGCTGGCGGCGATGGGGGCGGCGGTGATCGCGGCGATGGCGGCGGCGATGGCGACGGCGACGACGACGATGCCGTCGGCCGCCCGCTTCGCGGCACCGAGCTCTGCTTGTGCTCCGGAAGCATGACGGATTGCAGTAGGTTGATTTTTCTCGAGTGCGCAGCCGTTAGAGCACGCGCCACTAAGTGAAGCTGGCATCGCGCTGCGGCACATTAGCACGCACGAGGATCATCGCTTCACATGTCCACCACCATCCCACCACCCTGCCATCATCATCACCACCACTCCCGCCATTACGACTTACGATTTCTCACCCGTGTCACCAAATTTCTCGAATCGATACGTAGAGAGAGAGAGAGGAACATAGAGAGAGAGGTACCAGGGTATATAGACGGATGGGTCGGTAAACGCATGGGTCGATATATCTATATATATATATACACATCGATAGGTAGGTAGGTGGGTTGATACTTCCTTAGCAAGACAGATGTATCGATATACACATATATATAGATGGGCCGCTGGGTAGATATGCAGGCGCGCGCAGCCAAGCGGCAGCCAACAAACAAACAAAACCAAACAAACACAGAACAACGACATAATAATACAACTAAGAAAATCAACGAAACAAACAAACAAACAGCGGGCGGGCAAAGAGCTGCCACGCACTTTGCACTGCAACAGGCAAGCAAATATCTTCCATTCCTGTTTGGTGTTGCACAGTACGGGGCAGAGGCAAATTAAACAAACACTGGTTACCGCCACCTGCGCGACGGTGCGGGTAGAAACAAATAAATGCGATGTGCGGCGCCTGCCGCCACCGAGTAGTGCGCGAACAAATACATGCCGCGTCCTTGCGTCAACCATCCCCACGGTAGATCGAAATATCGATAGGTCGGTGTATGAGGTGCTTGAGGGACCGACTTGAGAGATACATTGATATATTGGTAGATTTGATAGATACATATATATATATATGTATATATATAGTAGGTTGGTCGAAGCAAGCGGGAGCAGGTGGTATTTATCATATGTCGTGCATTATTTGCCGGCGGCTCGCTTGGAATCCCTTAGGTGGCGTCTGGGGCTGCCGGAAGCCATCCTAGAGGCCAACCTTGGGGTTTCGTGGAGCTGTCTTGGGCCTTGTTGGGCCACATTGGGTCTATCATGGGGTTTCTTCACGCTGTTTCGAGGCCCTTGCTGGGGCCTCCTCCGCGTTGATTCCCGTTGTTGGGCTGCTATTGGGCTCTCTTGTGGCTCCGTTGGGGGGACGGTGGAGCTACCTGGTGCTACCTTGGCGGTCCTGAGGGCCGCGCCCCAAAGAAGCAAACACATGTATAGCCCGACCCTGCTGGTTGGTTGCTGGGGCACGTTTCCCCCCGGGGTTGGGTGAAAACTTCGAGGCCACCACGGCGTCATCTGGGGCCACACTGGAGCCACCCAGGGGAATCTTGGTCACTGCAACTACCCGCGGACGTCCCTTATCCAGCCCCCTGGGGAGGGGATCGGGGAGGGCGACACTCCCCGAAGAGAAAACGAAGGGTTGTTCCTCAAGGCCTCGTACCCTGAATCCCTTCGGCACAGAAAGCTGGTTAGATTCCAAAGCCGTGTAGTGACGGACCGCGCGCTGAGTTTCGAAACCCCAAGAGACCTCACTGCGCGGTCAGTACACCAGACGGTCTTGGGACCTCGGGGGCCTTGGTCGCCCGAGACGTCCTCGGAGATCGACCCGAGTTCCAAAGCCCTGCGGTGGCCCCGAATCTGCTTTGACTCACCACGCGGTGTGTGGTGAGCCAAATCTGCTGAGGAGGAGGAGGAGGAGGAGGAGAAGGAGGGGGAGGGGGAGGAGGAGGGCGGAGGAGGCGGAGGAGGAGGAGGAGGAGGGGGAGGGCCTGATTATGCGTCGACCTTTGGTGTGTCTTGCCTCTTTCGGCCTCATGCCACGTGAGCCTATTCGTCGGACCTCGTGGCTGCAACCACCTATGCCCAGAGTGTTGGTGAGATTGTGCCTCGATCTTTGCTGTGCCTTCCTCCTGCGTGGGCCTCTTGCCACGCGAGCCTGTTCGTCAGATGTCGAGCCTCCCAGCGCCCTGTGCGCTGCTCCGCCGTGTCGACGTTCCAGTCGCTTGAATGCTCAACTAACTTGTGCCAAGCTCACTATGACGATGATGACGCCATCGTCATCGCCGTCATCGTCCTCGTCAGTCAAGAACCCCGAGCTGTTGCACCACCTTGGGTTCCGGCATGGGCTCTGGTCTGCGGGCCGTGCCGCAGGTCTGGGCCGGAATTCGTTCGTGGCCGAGGCTCGCCGTGACCGGGAGCCTTGAGACGGGGGTCAAGAGCCTGTTTTTTTTTTAGACTCTGGCAAGTTTACTTGCATGGACGGGGGGGGGGGGGCTGAGCCTGAAGCAAGCCGGGGGGGGGGGCGCGGAAATCACGCAAGTCGGAAGGCACTTGCACGCTGGTATTCGCTTGAAGAGGGGCGAGGGGGGGGGGGGGGGGGGGGGGGCGAACGCCATGCAAGTAAACTTGCCTGAATCAACAAAAAACAGGCTCAAACGGGGGTCAGCCAGGGCACCGGATCCTGCAGGATCTTGCAGAGACCCCCTCTGGCTGACCCGGGTCAGCGTGCCGCTCGTGGCCGCGAGGCGGCCGCGCATGTTGGCTGACCCGGGTTTGCGAGGACTTGCGTTGCAGATCTGTTTCCTGCATTGCAGCTTTTTGATTTCCTGCTAACCCGGGTCTGGATCCTGACCCGGGTCAGAAGATCCCCGACGTGACCAGGAAAGCCCGCTCGTCCATCATTTTGGAGTGAACGGCTCGGTGGTTAGTTCGTTGGTGGTTACGGCCGTCTGCCTCCGTAGGCCTGACCACAATTTCTGACCATTGTTTGGTAGTGCACAGGAGGGAAATTAGCCTGGCGAAGGACCCAACCATATGCAGTTGTGAGTAATGCTGGTGTGAGTACCGTCTTCGGTGGATCTCCCTATGGGGCCACGAACCGTTTGAGGGGTGTGCCGAAATGAGTGTGGGGGCGGCATGCGAACGTTGCCACTGGGGCCTTCAGTGGAGCTCCTTATGGGGCCACGAAACGTGTGAGGGGTGCACCGAAGTTGGTGTGGGGGCGGCATGCGAACGCAGCCACTGGGGCCTTCGGTGGAGCTCCCTGTGGGGCCACGAAACGTGTGAGGGGTGTGCCGAAATTGGTGTGGGGGCGGCATGCGAACGCAGCCACTGGGGCCTTCGGTGGAGCTCCCTATGGTGCCACGAAACGTGTGAGGGGTGTGCCGAAATGGGTGTGGGGGCGCATGCGAACCCAGTCACTGGGGCCTTCAGTGGAAATCCCCATGGGGCCACGAAACGTGTGAGGGATGTGCCGAAATGGTGGTGGGGAGGCATGCGAACCAGCCACTGGGGCCTTCGGTGGAGCTCCCTATGGGGCCACGAAACGTGTGAGGGGTGTGCCGAATGGGTGGTGGGGAGGCATGCGGACGGCGCACTGGGGCCTTCGGTGGAGCTCCCTATGGGGCCACGAAACGTGTGAGGGGTGTGCCGAAATGGGTGGTGGGGAGGCATGCGAACCCTGCCACTGGGGCCTTCGGTGGAGCTCCCTATGGGGCGTGTGAGGGGTGTGCTCCGTGTGGGGCCTTCGGTGGAGCTCCCTATGGGGCCACGAAACGTGTGAGGGGTGTGCCGAAATGGGTGGTGGGGAGGCATGCGGACCCTGCCACTGGGGCCTTCGGTGGAGCTCCTTATGGGGCCACGAAGCGTGTGAGGGGTGTGCCGAAATGGGTGGTGGGGAGGCATGCGGACCCTGCCACTGGGGCCTTCGGTGGAGCTCCCTATGGGGCCACGAAACGTGTGAGGGGTGTGCCGAAATGGGTGGTGGGGAGGCATGCGAACCAGCCACTGGGGCCTTCGGTGGAGCTCCCTATGGGGCCACGAAACGTGTGAGGGGTGTGCCGAAATGGGTGTGCGGGACGCATGCGGACGGCAGCACTGGGGCCTTCGGTGGAGCTCCCTGTGGGGCCACGAAACGTGTGAGGGGTGTGCCGAAATGGGTGTGCGGGAGCATGCGGACGGCAGCCATGGGGCCTTCGGTGGAGCTCCCTATGGGGCCACGAAACGTGTGAGGGGTGTGCCGAAATGGGTGTGCGGGACGGCATGCGACGGCCTGCACTGGGGCCTTCGGTGGAGCTCCCTGTGGGGCCACGAAACGTGTGAGGGGTGTGCCGAAATGGGTGGTGGGGAGGCATGCGGACCCTGCCACTGGGGCCTTCGGTGGAGCTCCCTATGGGGCCACGAAACGTGTGAGGGGTGTGCCGAAATGGTGGTGATGATGATGATGATGATGATGATGATGATGATGATGATGATGATGATGATGATGATGATGATGATGATGATGATGATGCATGATGATGATGATGATGATGATGATGATGATGATGATGATGATGATGATGATGATGATGATGATGATGATGATGATGGGAGGAGGGAGGGGGGGGTGAGGAGGAGGAGGAGGTGGGGAACGCGGGGCGCCGTCTCTTCAAAACGAGGACCCAACACCACCGGATGGTTGGGAAAAACCACACAGGCACAATAATTTCGATTCCCAAGAAAATATGGGAAGTGGGGGGGAAGACAAACATTCAGAAATATGTGAAAATATGGAGGATCTTGTTATGTGTGTGTGTGTCTGTGTGTGTGTCCTAGGGCCCCTTCAAGTACGAAGTAGTGGTTCAGGATTTTGGTTGCATATTTCAATGACTCTAACTGTTTCGGCACTGGCTCAACCACCAACGCCCCCCACCACCATTTCCGAGAATCGAGTCACTCCGCATTCTTCATGGTAGCACGCTGCTTGTACAGCTTCTTGGTCCGTCCTCCTCTCTAAACCGTTCCGCAGCTGACGCGCCGCGAGGATGGCACACATGGATGCCTCCGATCTGGCCGTGACGGTCGAGCTGAAGAGGGGCGTTGGGGCGTCGGCTTCTGTTCAGCGGTGGGCGGCGCTCGCGCCGTCTGCGCTGTCGGCGACGATGGGCACATTAGGATGCAATTCCTGGGATGCGGCACTGGTATATCCTTGGTCGAACATATGCCTAGTCTGGCTTAATCCCGCCGAGTCTGGCGTAATCTGGTTGCATCCCGCTGAATTCGGCTTAATCCCGCTGAATCGTCCTGGCCAAGACCTGGGAGTTGCCTCCTAAGGTACAGCTGAAATCGGGACGGAAAGAATTATCCCAGGAGTTGTGTTCTAAGGTACTGTGGGGGCGTTGATTAAGGAACGTGCCCAGGAAGCTCCAGACCTTGGGGGATTCCTTGTCTGATGAGGGCGACAGCGCCATCAGACCAGACCCTGCATTCTATGTATCTTATATCCTATGGTTCTTTGTTCCACGCCTTCGTCGCATGCAAGTCGAGCGCGCAGAGGTATATAGACGCCCTCACCGTACATCGGAAATTGGGACGGAAAGAATTGGGGCGAAGACCGTGAGCACTTGATGCCTATGCCGGACAGCGTTCGCTGTCGGTGTCACCGCGGGCGGTGCCCATCCGGGGCCCAACGTCGCCTGCCCGCTGGCGGCCGCTGTCGGTGTTGAGCAGCAGGTGCTGCTGGGCACCCTCCCCGTTCGTGCCTTCCCAGTGTCGGCAGGGGGGAAAGCAATGGTCGGGGCGACGAGGACAGCTGCAGGACAGGACGAGCGGGAGGCTTCATCGTCATCATACGCACGGCGTGCGGGCGAGGAGCAAGAGGAGAGTGAGCAGGTCCGAGGCTCGGAATGGTACATATCCACCGCCTGGTGACCGATCTCCTTGTACCTCTCGTGAGGCGGTGGATGTGGACATGTTCGGACCCCCTGCGGCTATGCTAGATCCGAGTGCATCGCCCACTGGGGTCCTGGGAGATCGATTCTCCAGGCGGTACCTATGTACAAACTTTGGCCTCGCAGCATAGACGAAGCGAAGCAGAGGCAGGGTGCGCATCGAACTACCAAGCAGTCGAGTTCAGTAGCAAATCATGGAAGCCTTGTATGTCCTCGCAATATCGTACTTTGAGCGCACTAGCGTGCGCTAGCGTCTGGTTTTCGACGAGAAGTGGTCGATTTGACGTCGGTCGGCGTCGACTCAGAGCCAGCCAGCGTCGGTTGGCGTCGACTCGCAGGAGCCGGCAAGATGGCACGGGAAGCTCCCATGAGCTTTCACCGAAGTCGTGGCACGCAGAGGGCCTTCTCTGCCCTCCCCTCTTCCCTGGACCCCCGACGTTCAGAGCGTGAATTACCTACTCCGCTTTCGCTTCCAGGCAAAACCAAGCCACACCACGCGCCTCCTCGTCAAGCGGCCTGACCAGTACAGGCTGCAATTTGGCATCGTTTGGTATCTCCTGGAAGCGAGGGTGGTCAAAAGCGAGGCAGGTTTGTTTCCCCCCTAGACGTAGGGTGTTTGCTCGAAGCGTGAGCCCCCAGAGTTCTGGGCCCCCTCCTCCTCCTCCTCCTCCTCCTCCTCCTCCTCCTCCTCCTCCTCGGGGAGCCGGCTTCTCATTCCGAGTATAGAGGGTTGACCGCCACAGGGCCCGGCGCGGCAGCACTAAAACGACGCGAAGATCAGGACAAAATCGGATCGGGATCACTCGAAACCTCTGAGAATCGGCGGGTCTGGAGGATGCATTGAGCGCCGCGGCCGCTCCAGAGCGTTCCGGAACGCTCTGAGAGCGCTCCGGAACGCTCTGGAGCGATTTATCCCGATCCTGGCCCGGTTTTAAGAACGTTGGCGAAAGTCTTCCGCCGTTCTGTTTTCCACTAATTCCGTCGAGGGTGTGGGTCCCCGCCCGCCGCCGTGTTCCTGCCACGCCACCACCACCTCCCCTCCTGCTCCCCCCCCTTTCCGCCCTCCCTCTTCTGCAGCCCCCTCCCTCTCACGCTGCCCCTCCTCCCCCCCAGCCCCCGTCCTTTCCCTGCCTTCCCTCCCACCCCTTCGCCGCCAAACGGGGCCAGGGGCCCAACCTCTTCCTGGCGACCTCTGGTCAGCAGCGGGATCCCAGCAGAGGTCCCACCCCCCCTCGCAGGGCCCCCCCCCAGACATGCGGCGTCTTGATTTTTCAATGCGGGGCCTCCAGAAGTCTCAGAAGTCCCGGCCTTTTCCCCATGGACCGGGTTTGCAACCCCGGGTGGGTGCCCGGCGAGGGCCCCGGGAATTCTCGGCACGCGTGCGTTCGGCACGTGTTGTCGCGTGTTTCCGGCGACGGCGGAGCCGCAAGCGAGGGACCCAATTCGCAGGCTCCGGATTCTTGCGCGGCAGGGGGTGCGGCCCAATTAACCTGCCTCTGGCGCGTGCGCGCGGGGCACGTGCTTTCACATGTCCACGGGGCCCCCGGGAGGGGGGGGGGGGGGCAGCGCGTAAACTTACGCTCGCGGAAGGGGAGGGGGGGGCAACGGAGGGGGGATCCCAGCGTGCGCCTGGCAGGTGCGCGCGGCGCGCGTGCTTTCACACGTTTCAGGGCCACGGCGGGGCTGCAAGCGAGGGACCCAACAAATTGCAGGTCGCGATTTGATTTTCCACATGCGAAGGTCGGTGCGCGGAGGGGAGGAGCTCAACATGCCCCTGGCTCGTGCGGGCGGGGCACGTGCGTGTTCGCGTGTCCACGAGGCCCCAGGGGGGACGCAACTTGGGGGTGGCGACTTCTTTGCACGTGAGCTTTCGTGCGCGGAGGGGGCAGGCCCAACGGAGGGGGGGGCCCAACATGCGACTGGCGCGTGCGCGCGGAGCCCGTGTTTTCACGTGTTCGGGGCCACGACGAGGCTGCAAGCGAGGGACCCCACGTGGGGCCGCATTCTTTACCCGCTAAACATACGTGCGCGGAGGGGGGGGGGGGGGGGGGGGGGGGGCAATATGCCCCAGGCGCGTGCGCGCGGGGTACTTGTTTTCGTTGGTCCACAGGGCCCCAGGGGTACCCAACTTGGGGTTGGCGAGTTCTGCGCACGTGAAATTTCGCGCGCGGGGGGGGGGGGGGGGCAACGGAGAGGGGAGGGCCAAGCGTGCACCTGCGCGTGCGCGCAGAGCACATGTGATTCACGCTGGTCTGGCCGCCGCAAGCGAGGAGCCCAACTGGGGGGTCCGTACCCAGGGGGACCCAACCTGTGGGGCGGAAGCTTCTCTGCATATAAAACATACTCGGAGGGGGGAGAAGCGACACCAACACCACTAGGGGGCCACCTCCAGCGAGGAGGTCCACGATGCCTCCCCGAGCTGGAGGCTGGGGACGTCTCGAGCGAGAGGGTGGACCACACCACCAGGGAGACCTCCCCTTCTCCTCACATCTCCTCGCCCTGGTGGTGTTGGTGTCGCCTTCCCTTGTCCCCAAATACGTGCGTGGAGGGGGGGGGAGGGGGGGCAACCTGCGCCTGGCGCGTGCGCGCGGGGCACGCGTTTCCACATGGTTCGGGCCAAGACGGGGCCGCAGGCGGGGGACCCAGCTCGGGGGCGGAGAATTCCTCGCACGTGAACATGTACGTGCGCGTGCGCCGAGAGGCGGGGGCCATCGTGCGCCTCACTGGTGACAGGCGTCGCCGTGCAGGAGGGGGACGACGTGTGGAGGAGGAGGAGGAGGAGGAGGAGGAGGAGGAGGAATAATGTGGAGGCAGGAAGGTGATGAGGAGGAGGGGGAAGAAAGGACGAGGGAGGAGGAAGGAGAGGAGGAGGGAGGAGGAAGGAGGAGGAGGAGGAGGAGGAGAGGAGGAGGAGGAGGAGGGGGGTGAAACAATGAGGCGGAGGAAGAAGAGGAGGAGGAGGAGGAGGAGGAGCAGGACGTGCAGGTAGAAGCCGCTGCAGACTGCAGACAAGCAAATAGAAAATGTCGCACACGCGTTAGAAACAAAGTTTGATTCCGGCTCCGGACAGTTCTCGTGGATCCTTCAAGTTGACGGCCCCAGGGCCCAGTGAGGGCCCCGGGAGCTCGGAAATTCCCATGCACGTCGCGGCGTCCGGGCGTCGCGCAATGGGGGGGGGGGGGGGGGCGACCAATGGGGTGCACGCGAAAGGTGCAGGTTTCTCCCCCCCCCCGTCCCCCCCCCCACCATGCATCGCCCCCCCCCCCATAACACAGCGCCCAAGGCGCGAGCCCCGGGGGAGGGGCCGAGGAGGCTTGCAGGGAGGCCCGCGAGGGCCAAGCACCACGACACTGGCCGTCTGGGTGTCACAGCGGGCGTCCGCCCCGCGGGCTTCCCTCGGGCGTGCTCGCCCTGTGCGCCCCCCCTGGCGGTCCGCGGAGGCGCAGGCGCGGAGCGCACAGGCGGAGGGGCGGGGTGAGTTGGGGGGAGGGGAAGGAGGAGGAGGAGGAGGAGGAGGAGGAGGAGGAGGAGGAGGAGGAGGAGGAGGAGGAGGAGGAAGAGGAGGAGGAAGAGGAGGAGGAGGAGGAGGAGGAGGAGGAGGAGGACGAGGAGGAGCGAGGAGGAGCGAGAGGAGGCAGAGCAGGAGAGTAGGAGCAGGAGTCGCGTTAGTCAGCTCGAGCGAGGCGTGCATGGCATGCCCATTCCAACCCGCCTTCCCACGACATAAGAAGCAGTGCTGGCACAACCGGGAGCCGAGATCACATCGGCGAGCTGGTTTGGCACAGCTGATGCGGCCGAGACACCGGTTACCGATGGGAACTCTCCAGCTCGTCTCAGAGGCTGCGCGGGCATTTCAGCACGAGTCGAGGATGCCCCAAGAGGACCCAGAAAGCTTCAAGAGGGCCCCAGGAAGCCTCAGGATGTTGCAGGACACCCCAGGGAGCCCAGGAGGCCCCAGGAGTTCCCTGAAGGCCCCAGCGAGTCCTTCCCCAGGAGGCCCCAGGAAGGCCCAGGAGACGCCAGGAGCCCGTCCAGGAAGCCCCAGAAGGTCCAGGAAGCCCCAGGAAGCCCCAGGAAACTTGGCTGGCAAAACGCATCGCACGCGCAGATCGGCCAGCTGGCATGGCAGAATTATTGCGGCCACGATTGCGGTGGCCAATGGGAACTGGCCCAACGCGTCTCAAAGGCCGCGCCAGCGCGCGGGCACCTCGGTGCAGGTCGGTGCAGGTCGGTGACTCGGGCGGGCGCGATGGCATGATGACGTCGACCTCGGTGGCGACATGATGAGGAGCGCGGTGACCCGCGATGATGGCGACAACGACGGCAAGGCTAGCGACGGTGCCAATGGTGGCGACGACTCTGGAAGGATTTGGGCATGCGCTTGCGGCGACGCGCGCGCATGTCGCCCGCATGATGTATTTTGCACAGGATTCGCGCCCTGGGTGCATGACGAAGCATCGCGAGTGCACCGCGCGGCGTGATGAGATCGTTGTTTTCTTCACGAAATCATGGGAATCGCATGATTCTTTTATGATTCCAGTAATTGCGCGCGGGCGGGACTTCTAAAGATTTGTACTGAAAAGCCATGTGGGCGTTTGTTTCCCAACCCTCGTTGGTTGGGTAATCGTTTTGACTTGAGCACCGCGGACGCGTCTCCCTCCTCCTCATCCCGCCTCCTGCCTCCCGCCTCCCGCCCCTCCTCCCGCCTCCTGCCTCCCGCCTCCCGCCCCCTTCCTTCGTGTCTCCTCTTGCCTTGCCTGGGAGGCTACGATCTGCGAAGCTGTCGCCACTTTCGAGGGCTGCTGGCGGGTCTGGCGGAGTGAGGCACCGCGCGGATCTGAGAGGGACCTCCCCGTCCTTAGGGGGGTGCGATCTGCGAAACGGTCGCCACGTTCGAGGGGTGCTGGTGGGTCCAGCGGAGTGAGGCACCGCGCGGATCTGAGCGGGACCTCCCCGTCCTTGGGGGGTTGCGATCTGCGAAGTTGTCGCCACTTTCGAGGGCTGCTGGTGGGTCCAGCGGAGTGAGGCACAGCGCGAATCTGAGCGGGACCTCCCCGTCCCTGGGGGGCTGCGATCTGCGAAGCTGTCGCCACTTTCGAGGGCTGCTGGTGGGTCCAGCGGAGTGAGGCACAGCGCGAATCTGAACGGGACCTCCCCGTCCTTCGGGGGTTGCGATCAGCGAAATTGTCGCCACTTTCGAGGGCTGCTGGTGGGTCCAGCGGAGTGAGGCACCGCGCGGATCTGAGCGGGGTTTCCCCGTCCTTGGGGGGTTGCGGTCTGCGAAGCTGTCGCCACTTTCGGGGGCTGTTGGTGGGTCCAGCGGAGTGAGGCACCGCGCGGATCTGAGCGGGAACTCCCCGTCCATGGAGGGCTGCGATCAGCGAAATTGTCACCATTTTCGAGGGCTGCTGGTGGGCCCAGCGGAGTGAGGCACCGCGCTAGATCTGATCTGAGCGGGGCCTCCCCGTCCCTGGGGGGCTGCGATCTGCGAAACCGTCGCCACTTTCGAGAGTTGCTGGTGGGTCCAGCGGAGTGAGGCACCGCGCGGATCTGAGCGGGACCTCCCCGTCCATGGAGGGCTGCGATATGCGAAATTGTCGCCGTTTTCGAGGGCCGTTGGTGGGTCCAGCGGAGTGAGGCACCGCGCTGATCTGAGCGGGGCCTCCCCGTCCCTGGGCTGCGATCAGCGAAATTGTCGCCACTTTCGAGGGCTGCTGGTGGGTCGAGCGGAGTGAGGAACCTCGCGGATCCGAGCGGGACCTCGCCGTCCCTGGAGGTTGCGATCTGCGAAATTGTCGGGAATTTCGAGGGTTCATGGTGGGTCCAGCGGAGTGGGGCACCGCGCGGATCTGGGCGAGACCTCCCCGTCCTTGGGGGGGGGGGTGCGATCTGCGAATGTGTCGCCCATGTGGAGGGCTGCTGATGGGTCCAGCGGGGCGAGGCGGCTGCGATCTGCGAAGTTGTCATTTTCGAGGGGGGCTGGTGGGTCCAGCGGAGTGAGGCACCGCGCGGATCTGAGCGGGACCTCCCGTCCCTGAAGGGGTGCGATCTGCGAAGCCGTCGGATTTGAGCGGGACCTCCCCGTCCTTCGGGGGTTGCGATCAGCGAATTTGTCGCCACTTTCGAGGGCCGTTGGTGGGTCCAGCGGAGTGAGGCACCGCGCTAGATCTGATCTGAGCGGGGCCTCCCGTCCCTGGGGGGCTGCGATCTGCGAAACCGTCGCCACTTTCGAGAGCTGCTGGTGGGTCCAGCGGAGTGAGGCACCGCGCGGATCTGAGCGGGACCTCCCCGTCCATGGAGGGCTGCGATATGCGAAATTGTCGCCGCTTTCGAGGGCCGTTGGTGGGTCCAGCGGAGTGAGGCACCGCGCTGATCTGAGCGGGGCCTCCCCGTCCCTGGGGGCTGCGATCTGCGAAACCGTCGCCACTTTCGAGAGCTGTTGGTGGGTCCAGCGGAGTGAGGCACCGCGCGGATCTGAGCAGGTTTTCTTGGTCTTTGAGGTGCTGCGATCAGCGAAATTGTCGCCACTTTCGAGGGCTGCTGGTGGGTCCAGCGGAGTGCGACACCGCGCGGATCTGAGCGAGACCTCGCCGTTCCTCGGGGGCTGCGATCTGCGAAGCTGTTGCCACTTTCGAGGGCTGCGGGTGGGCTCGCCACTTTCGAGGGCTGTTGGTCGGTCCAGCGGAGTGAGGCACTGCGCAGACCTGAGCGGGACTTTGCCGTCCTTGGGGGCCATGTCATGTTGTTGTTGCCCTGCCGACGTTTCAAGCCCCTTGCCCACCGTATCCTGTTGGACCTTGCGTCTTCCTTAGTGACTTAGGGGTTCACTTAGTTACTCATCGCGCTTCCCTTGATTGGGGATCTGCGAACCTTCCAAATGCCGCTCGCAGAAGTATATGCGTCCATGTCACGTCGCCGCCTTCTCGTCAAATCTCCCAAGCTACTCCTGTCCCGCATTGCGCAGGGGTTGGGTACATCGCCAGGGTAAGTTAGGTTCTTAAGTTGAAATGCTTGTAATCACAGTGTGTTTGGTAGGAATTTGGCATGAGCGCGCGCGTGTGCACTTTGTGGTATGGTTTGCAAGGGATGACCGCCGTGGGCGGCAGGACGTCAATGTTGAGAGGGAAAATGGCGAAGCGTGTTGATTTTGTATGGTTTTGCAGGTTCGGATGGGACGTCCCGCATGGGGCGGCCATCGTATCGGCTGGGGAGAGGGGGGAATAGGAGTATATTCTAACCAGGAATAAGGATCGGAGGAGGAGGGGGAGGCGGAGGAGGAGGAGGAGGAGGAGGAGGAGGAGGAGGAGGAGGAGGAGGATTTGGAAGGGAGCATGATCATGATGAGGCAGGAGGGGGGAGGAGGAAGACGAAGAGGAGGAGGAGGAGGAGGAGGAGGAGGAAGGCCAGGAGGAACAACAGGAGGGAGGGGAAGGAGGGGAAGGGGCAAGATGACCAGGTCAAATGAGGGAGGAGGAGTGAGGAGGGCGAAGAGGAGGAGTGGGCGGAGGATGAGCATGAGGAGAAGGAGTAAGAGGAGGATAAGGGCCAGTGCTGACCCACGATTCATCAACGATGTTGCAATGGACCCTCACTCCAAGTTCCATCTTCACACACTCCTGCAAGGATTCTTCCACTGCTGGAAATGTCCCGCTGGAAAGGAGCACATATTAATTGTTCGGCCATGCCACAACAGATGTGGGCATGTGGGACGTCAATCATAAGAACCCTTGACACCGCCGTAAACTGTTGAGACGACTCTGCGCGGTGCTGAGGAGAGAGTCACAAGTTGAAAATGAACCGTCCTCCATCCGTGAAGCCCTTGCAAGTGTTGCAGAGTAATACGCGCGGCAGTCAGGCGAGAGCCACATTTTGAAAACGGCACGCCCTCCATCCGCGAAGCCCTTGCGAACGTTCTACACAAATGTGCGCGGCGCTCAGGCAAGAGCCACAGTTTGAAAACTGCCAGCCCTCCACCCGTGAAGCTCACGCACACGTTTTAAAACTCGTGTGCGCAGCGCTGAGGCGAGAGCCGCATTTGGAAAACCACCCGCCCTCCATCCGTGAAACTGCTGCAAATTACCAGTTTCAGGATCATGCATGGTGCGGAAGTCTCAGGCGGAACGCCGGGCCCGCCGTGCCGACCCGTCTCGGGATGCGACAGGGACGAGTTATTTCTAACAGAGAGGGATGGAGCGGTGAGGCACGAGGGAGGAGTGCGGAGGACAGGAAGGAGGCGGGAAGAAGAAAGTCTAGTTATTCTGGGGAAGTGGAGGAGGTGGAGGGATGACGGACCCAGAGGTTCGACGGCGTTTTTTGTTGTTTCGGGGTCCCGGGTCGTCTTTTCCCGATTTGATCGTAGTTAAGAGGGACTTTTTCGCCAGAGTGTTTTTGTGTGCGGGCCCTCGATGGGGTCTCCCGATCGCTGATGGTGGTGCGATAGCGACGGCCAGCGCGCTTGGCATTTGCCCTCCCGCGCCCCCCGAAAGCCGTGCGCAAAAGACCACTGCAGCGAAGGGTCACTTCCAGGCCTCCGATGTACTCGTGTGTTCCTGGGGAGGAGAGGGAGGGAGAGAGGGTGGAAGAGAGGAGAGCGGGAGAAAGAGGGAGGAAGAGGGGGGAGGAGGAGGAGGAGGAGGAGGAGGAGGAGGAGGAGGATGCGGGGGAGGATGACACCGTTCTCCTTCCTCCTCCATGCTCCACCCATCCTTCAATGAGCGGCCCCAGAAGTTCGGGGTTCGGGCCAATTTCTCGGGGGTAGTTCTCCCGTCTGGGAACCATGGTTGATGGCCCGGAGGCCCGATTATGGGCCCCAGGGGCCGAAATCGACGAACAAAAATTGTTGAAATCATCATATCGTTGGGGATCTGGGTACCTCTTTCCTTCCAACTCCTCCGCCTTGTCCCCCCTCTCGGGAAACATCCCCCCCGAGCACGGTTTTGACTTGTGGGCCGCCCCCCCCGCGCCCTGGTTTTCCCTCTGGAGGGTTGCGAGGGGGCCCGCATGGTGCTCCCACCTACGCCAGCGAGTGGCACAGTGCCAGCCATACAGGTATCCCGCTCAGCGATGTCATGTTGGCCCCGAAGTTATAAATGGAGGACCCCCCGCGTCTTCTCTCAGGGCAAAGGATCTAGGCCTCCTAGATGGGGTCGGAGTAGATGGGGTCGGAGGATCGCGCCGCATCGCCGATGCATCGCCGATGCGGCTCGATGCTCCCGATGACGTCGCCGATGCGTCGCCGACGTCGCCGACGCATCGCCGGTGCATCGCCGATGCATCGCCGATGCATCGGCGATGCATTGGCGATGCGGCGCGATCCTTCGACCCCCTCTACTCGGACCCTTTCTAGGAGGCCTCTCTAGGAACAGCGCTCCCAGCGGCGAAAGTTTACTTGTTTCTCCCCCCCGCGGCTGCGTCGCCTGCGGCTCTGCGGCATGTCAGTCTCTATTGCCTGCTTTGATTCGCGTGGTGCAGAGAGACGCGGCTCCAGCGACCTTGGGCCGCCCAAGCATGTATTGTTCTTGCCCCCCCCCTCCTCCTCCTCCTCCTCCTCCTCCTCCTCCTCCTCCTCCTCCTCCTCCTCCTCCCCTCCTCCTCCTCCTCCTCCTCCTCCTCCTCCTCCTCCTCCCTCCTCCTCCTCCTCCTCCTCCTCCTCCTCCTCCCCCTCCTCCCCTTCCTCCTCCTCCTCCTCCCTCCTCCTCCTCCTCCTCCTCCTCCTCCTCCTCCTCCTCCTCCTCCTCCTCGGTTTATGTGTTATAGCTCTGGGGCTCTCACTAGGGCATTCGGGTAACCCCGTGCCCCAGATAAGAAAGGATGCCCCACCCTTCCCCCTTTAAGCTTGATTATCCCAGGCCAAGACAGAGTTCGTCGGGGGAGAGGGGTGACGAGGCCGCCGAACTTCAGAATCGCCAGGGAAAGTACGAATGGGACGTATTAATCTTCCGATGCTGAGTAGCAGCAGTACCGCGAACATGTGGCAGGGCTATGGGATCCACATCCGTACATGCGAGTTCCGAGCCCGCCCGTAGAAAGCATCCCATCCCTACCTCCGTACATACGAGCTGCCGGGACGAGACATTGATGATAGCTCCGAACCCCGAATTTTAGTATCCCCCGGGATTATTATCGGGGGCACGGGGTTAGTCAGTCGTTATCATGCATTTCTCGTCGCCCAGAAATCTGCGATGTAGGGTATGGTCGGCGTTGGAAATGTTGCGTCGTCGGCACGCTTGTTACACGCCGTCCGCTATCCCTCACCTTGGGTGTAGCGTGCACAGAAAAGGTCACACGTAGCCTCGCAGGGACAGCCTCACAGAAGAAGCCCTCGTGGGAGGATCGCCTCGCAGGGATGACGTGCTTCTCGGAGATCGATGCTGCACTGTATCTCTCCAACGCCAACCGTAGTCAGTCGGAGTCCCGCACTTCTCCTCGCCCAGGAGGAGGAGGAGGAGGAGGAGGAGGCGGAGGATGAGGAGGAGGAAGATGATGGGGGAGGGGGAGGGGGAGGAGGAGAAGACGGAGGAGGAGGAGGAGGAGGAGGAGGGGGAGGAGGAGGAGGAGAAATGAGGAGGAGGAGGAGGAGGAGGGGAGGAGGAGAAATGAGGAGGAGGAGGAGGAGGAGGAGGAGGAGTTGGCGAGGACTTGCTTGCTTGCCTGCGTCTCCTCATTCTTCCTCCCCTCCGCCCGCGGGCGCCCGCGAACCCAGGCCGCCCACCTCGTGGAGTCCCGTCGAGCCCCACCCCGTCAAGTCACACCCGGTCAAGTCTTAAGTCGGGCGTGTCCCTCTACAAGGGGGGAATATTCAAAAATAGTCAAAACAATTATCTGGGGACTGTTGTTTGAGTATTCGTTGACCATTTGGGGGGTATCTGTTTGACTACTCATTCTGTTTCTTCCAAAATCCCCCTGTGGGAGGACAGGCCCGATATCAGTCAGGTCCCGCGGTCGATCAAGTCCCACCCGAGTGGCAGTTCGCCTCGCTTCTCTTGCTCAGTCCAATGCCCTCAACGCACAGTTCTTGGGCTCGCAGGTCTGCCCTGTCAGATCAAGGGTAACTCTGTGTCCGGTGTTCAATGGCCCATGCCTCCTACAGTATTGGGGCAGTATGGCTCTCGGAAGGGACATGTGTCCTCTCGCGTGTCCTCTCCAGTCAAACTCGATTCTACACCCATCAGGAGACTTAAGAGACAGAATGTTCATGGGCTCCAGGCTTCGCTTGAGGAAATCAAGAACCTTGACTGGACCCTGGGCGTTTTCGTGGATCTACTTGTTTCGTAGAGTTCTCACAAGTCTGGACTGGCCTACTCTCCAAGAACACGCCTCGAGAGAAGTCCACTCTCTCAGCCTAACTCTGCTTAGTCTCTAGGCAGGGGTGTAAGCAGTTGTGGAGTCCTGCACTTCTCGTTGCCTTGGCATCGTTCGGACGTGTGCATTTTTCCTTCGGCGAGAACCATGGAGGAGCATCCTTGATCATTGGGCGAGAAAACTACGCACGAAACACAGGGAATGGACGTCCGAGCGATGGCGAGTTGCCCAAGGCCCTGCTTGCCTGCCTCCGCCTCCCCCCTCCGCCCGCTGGCGCGCTGCGCACCCGCGGGCTGGCCAGGACGCCGCGCGCGGCGCCGACCACCGAGCAGGGCGGGCTGTCCTCCGAGAAGCCCCCCCCGGCCGCCGAGAAGGGCCTGGCGCCCGAGTTCCATCTCCCCGGCCGCCCTCGCCGCCCGCGCCGCCCTCCCTCCCCCTGATCGGCTACGCGTAAGACTCCTCCTCCTCCTCCTCCTCCTCCTCCTCCTCCTCCTCCTCCTCCTGATACTGACGCTGCTGGCATCCGAATGCACGAAGAAGGGAGGGAGGATAAGATCGGCTACACGTAAGAGTGGCCCTTCGCCGGAGTGACCTCTGGTGCGGGCCCACGGCGGCCCCCCGATCGCCGAGTGCGGGGCGGCAGTGGCGTCTTGCGCGCTCGTGCTTGGCCCCCCCGCGGCCGCGAGAAGCTGCGCAGCGAAGGGCACTCCTTACCCGGGGTCGCTCATGCGTGTTTGGCCGACCTGTGACCTGGGCGTCGCAGTTCTGCGAGCTGGGCGTTTCTGCGGAAGCTCGGGCCCCTGGGTCCTCACAGATCGATCAGGCTCGAAGAATGCCACATCAGGGTGGGGTCGGGGCCTCCAGTCGTGATGTTTCGCATGTTGCATGTGTTTCGCGCCGTCAGATGTTAGGGTCTAGGCCTGTCAGATGGGGTCCGAGCAGATGGGGTCGGAGGATCGCGCCGCATCTGCGGTGCGGCTCGATGTGGGGCCTGATTTCCTTCACGCCGACGGCGCCGATGCATCACCGACGTCGCTCATGCATCGACGATGCGTCGGCGATGCAGCGCGATCCTCCAGCCCCATCTAGCCCCGTTTCGCAGGCCTCCAGTCCCTCGCCACGAGCGGAATGGGTCCCCCCCCCCGCCGCCGAGCAGGGCGACGCGCCCGAGCTCCATCTCCCCGGCCGCCCTTCCCGCCCGAGCCGCCTTCCCCGGGTCGGCTCCGCGGAAGAGTGACCTTTCGCTGGAGTGACCTTCCCAGACACCTTCGGGTCATGAAAAAATAACGACTTCAGGGTTACCTGAATCGTCGGCCTGTGGCGGGCCCTCACTGGGCCCAGGAACCGTCAAGAAACTACTCAGGGTGAAAATTGGTTCCGGGGAGTGGGTCAAAATTCCAGAGGGTCCACGTTATGATACACAAAAAACATGATGTCGGGGGTCTGGGTTTGGTGCGGGGTCGCAGGGGTCCCCCCAGCATTGGCTTGCGCGTTTTGATCTGGCCCCTCCCACATCGGGTCGAGGCAGATGGCGTCGGATGATCGTGCCGCATCACCAGTGCGCCTGCGGTGTGGCTGGATATGGAGCCCGATTTTCTCCACGCCGACGGCTCCGATGCATCGCCGACGTCGCCGATGCATCGCCGAGGCATCGGCGATGCGTCGGCGATGCAGCAGCGCGTTCATCGGTCCCCATCTTCTCGGACCCCATTTAGGAAGCCTCTAGATCGTCGGCTAGATCGTCGGTTGCGCGTAAGAGAGGCATTTCGCTGGAGTGACCTTCGGGGCGGGCCGCAGGGGTCCCGCCATGCCCCGCCAGCTCCCGCTGTCGCGCTTCGATTGCTGGGATGTGGCTCCCATACTGCGGCCCCCGTGAAGCAGCGCACCAAGGGTGACTCCTGCCAAGGGTCACTCTTGCGTGTGGCTGAGATCGGCTGCACGTGAGAGCCCCAGGTCGGACGAAAGGGTGTGCTTGGGAGAGGGGGCGGGAGGCGGCATCCTCAGATCTCCGGCGACACGAGGCTTTCAGTACTGGCGCTGCTCTTCGGCCTCCAGGGCTCCAGGGCTCCGCACCCAGGACGCAGGACGAAGCTCACAACCCCCTCGGGAGAGGGGGCGGGAGGCGGCATCCCCAGATCTCTGGCGACACGAGGCTTCCAGTCCTGGCGTTGCTCTTCGGCTTCGGCCCCCAGGGCTCCGCATCCATCCAGGACGCAGGACGAAACTCTGGGGTCGTGGACTGAACACGTCACATCGCCGGACGTCCGAAGGTGCGACACCTGCTACATGCTGCCTGGCATCGCTCGGACGTGTGCATTTTTCCGTCGGCAAGGACCATCGAGGAGCATTCTTGATCATTTGGCGAAAAAACCACGCACGAAACCAAAAAAAAACACAGGAAATGGACGTCCGAGCGATGGCCAGGCTGCTGGTTTGGGCACCGCCGCTGGGCGCCTCCGGCGCCAGGAGGCACCGGAGAAACCAGCTGCACGCGAGCCGATTTGCCAGCGCCCCTTTTCACTGGCTTCCCCTCGTCCATTCGTCGTCCGACCCGAGAGCCCTCCGGCGTCCTCCTTCTCGTCCAGTTTCCACGCTCCAGGGGCTTCCTCGCCGCCACAGCTGGGACCCCTATCGGAATCCTGCCCAGAGCGCACCCCAGGACGGCTCCGCCATTTTCGGCTTGAAGGGGCCTTTGCCGGGCCCCTGGACCGTCAAACAAGAACGATCGAGAGGAGAGACGGTCTGCGGGAAGTTGTCGTGAGGTCTGGGGGCCCCGGATCGAAAACATGTCCTCGGATGCTTGAGAAGGGGGAGGACGTTGTCTTCCTCCTCCTCCTCCTCCCCTCTTTCTCCCCCCGCTCTCCTTTCTCTCCCGCCCTCCCTCCCCTCCCGGGAACACACGACGGCATCGCAGGTCTGGGACTAAGTCGGGCCCGTCCCTCTACAGGAGGAGTACTCAAAAGTAGTAAAAAATAGCCTGGGGACTATTTTTTGAGTATTTTCAAAGATCAATTTTGGAATATGTTTGAGGTGTTCTTTATTTTTCGTCCAAATTCCCCCTGTAGGGGGACAGGCCCGACCTAAATTTCGGATCATCGGCAAAAGGCACGCAACAGTCAAGCTGATTCGAGGCGTCGGCGTCCCGAGAATGGTGCTCTGGCACGCTTCAGGGTCTTCAAACGGCTGTCTCAGTGGAAGCGAGCCCTCGTGTGGGAGCCTGGCGTATAGGGGCACAGGCCCGCCCTGAGCCTTTGGCAGCAGTGGCTCCTGGTGCGAGGCCTGCGGGGGGTGGCGCGGGAGGGCCGGGCCCGAGCACGCGGGCGGTTGCGGCCGCGGGGCAGGCAGAGCTCGCGGCAGGCCGCGCCCAAGAGGTCCCCTTTTGCCCAACTAGGGCCGCTCCTCCTCCTCCTCCTCGTCTTCCTCCTCCTCCTCCTCCTCCTCCCCCTCCTCCTCGCCCTCCTCCTCCTGCTCCTCCTCCTCCTCCTCCTCTTCCTCCTCCGCCTCCTCCTCCTCGTCTTCCTCCTCCTCCTCCTCCCTCCTCCTCTCCCCCTCCTCCTCCTCCTCCTCCTCTCCTCCTCCTCCTCCTCCTCCTCCTCCCCCTCCTCCTCCTCCTCCTCCTCCTCCTCCTCCCTCTCCTCCTCCTCCTCCTCCTCCTCTGCCTCCTCCGCCTCTGCCTCCTCCGCCTCTTCCTCTTGACCCCACCCTCGCCGATCAACGGTTCAGGCAACTCGATGGACGGCGGAGGTAGGAATCGGGATTCGTCGAACACGTGGTGGAATCAGGACCCTGCCCTCGCCTCCCATCGGTTCAAGACGATCGATGCTTGGCGGGCGCAGGGTTCGGATGTCGCCACCTACCAAAGGTCGCCCTTGCCTGATTAGGGGCGCTCTCGCGTGCAGCCGCCTCCCCTCGGATCCGGGCGTCGCAACAGAAGAGCGTCGTGATGCCGGGGGAAGGAGACGCGACACCACCACCAGGGAGGCCACCTCCAGCGAGGAGTTGCGCGATGCTTCCCCGAGCTTGGGGTAGGGGACGTCTGGAGCGAGAGGTGGGGAAACTGCACCACCAGGGAGACCCCGAGATCTGGTCTCTTTACAACCCGAACGACCCTTCACAACTGAGATAGGTCACTTCACAACCAGCAGAGAATCGAATTCCTTGGTTCCCCTTTGAGAACGACTACTTTACAACCAGAACGGTCCACTCTACAACCAGAGCGATCACTTTACAACCCAGACGGGGCTCTTTGCAACCAGAACGGCCACTTTACAACCAGCCTTCAGAAGCGCGCGCGCGCTCTGCAGGGCCTTCTGAAGCTTCTGAGCGCCTGGGCGGTCTGAAGAGGCATCTGAGCGCCTGGGCGCTCTGCCGAGGCATCTGCGCGCCTGAGCGTCTAGTTGGGGCTTATGAGCGCCTGGGCGCTCTGCAGAGGCATCTGAGCGCCTGAGCGTCTTCCAGAGGCTTATGAGCGACTGGGCGCTCTGCAGAGGCTTCTGCGCGCCTGGGCGCTCTGCAGAGGCTCCTGAGCGCCCAAGCGCTCTGCGGAGGCTCATGAGCGCCTGGGCGCTTCGCGGAGGCTTCCGAGTGCCCGAGTGCTCTGAAGCTTCTGCAAAGCGAGAGCACAGACTGTTCGCGAGGCCGCAACATACGTTGACTAGAATTCAACCAGAATTACCCGGCCACTTTCCTTCCTCTTGGGTGCGTATGCTTCCGCAGTTGCGCAAGCATGCGGTTTTGCGATTGCCGAACGTTGGGGTGCGAGGACAAGCGTGGTCTATGAGCTATAAAATCCAATTTGAAATCTATAGGTATTGGCTGGCGTATTGCAAAGGATCTCTTGGCCACATTTGTGCATGGCTGGGTGCGCATGCTTCCGCGAATGCGAGAACATGCGGTTTGCGATTGCCAGACGACGAAGCGCGAGCACGAAAGTTTTCTGTGAGGCCAAAAACAACAAATTGGCATCCACACGAATTGGCTCGAATGTTACCATCGGCTTCTTGGCCACATTTCCCTCCCTCCTGGGCACACATGCTCGCAACTTCGAAAACATACTGTTTCCGTGGTTGTCGGACGATGGGGCGCGTGGACAAGCATCGCCTATGATACAACAAACACGCAATTTGAAATCCATATGTATTGACCAGATTGTTACCATCGATGTCGTTTCCACAGTTCCGCCCTCCTGGGTACGCATGCGACCGCGTATGCGAAAACATACGGTGTTGCGATTGCCAAGCGATGAGGCGCAAGGACTCGAGTTGTCTGTGAGGCCAAACGCGCAAATTGAAATCCACACGTATCAGCCAGAGCTGTAGCATCGATTTCTTGCCCACTTGTTCTGCGCTCCTGGGTACGCGTGCCTCCGCAGTTATGAGAACGTAGTGTGTTTTGCTATTGCCAGACGATGAGGCGCGATGACAAGCGTGGTTGCTGATACCAAAAACAACCATTTGCAATCCACATGAAAGTTACACATGACTTCTTGGCCACATTCCCGCTTTCCTGGAAACGCGTGCTCCCGCACATGCGAAAACATACGGTTCCGTCGTGGCCAGATGATCAGGCGCGAGGGCAAAACATGCCGATGATGCGAGAAAAAGGGGAATCCGCATGTATTGGCTAGATTTCTACCAACGACGTCTTGGCCACATTCCCCCTCTCCTGGGAGCGCGCGTGTTCCTCTGCGTTTTTTGTGGCGAACGCTTACTGTTTTTAAATTTGTGGACGAAACCGGATTTTCAGGCAGAGGTTGCGAGGTTCCAAACAACCATGAAGATTTAGGGCGTGGATGTAAAACAACTTAAACTGCCCAGGCCTGTCACCAGCCTGTAGCGGGAAGATACGGATTGGATTTCAAATGTGTTCCATCAGTTCCTTGTGGATACCACAGAGATAACAATACAACGCCAAGCGGGGTACACATTGAGTCAACGTGGACAAGCTTCTGTTCAGTTACAGTTGGGTCCTGGTGGGATCCCAGTAGTTTGCCCGTCTGGATCGAAAAGGAAGGATTCCGCTTGAATTCCAACGCGCTAGGTTTCGTATTCTCCAATCTGGTTCTGATGGGATTCCAAATACGGTTCTTATAGCTTGCGAATAGGAGCCCATAAGAATACCTACCGGGTTTTCATATAGTACCCCCAGCGTGTTTTCCGCTGCATTCCAACAGGAAGGTTCTTCGATTGTGAACCAATGGATTTTCCAATCGGTTTCCATGAGGAAGGGCCCCCACGGGTTTCAATAGGAAGCACCCCCATGTCGGATTCCAATAAGGCACCCGTAGGCCCCATATCGAGGAGTGTTGTTGGATACCAATGGGTCCCATGTGGTGCCAACATGATCCCAGTGGGAAGGGTGCCGATCATATTCCCGTAGGATTTCTGTTGGACGCCATCAGGAATCCGCCACTTCGCAGGTTCTCGCTTCAGACGGGCCACTTTACAACCAACACGGTTCAGAGAGCGAAGTGTTTCTTTTACGTGGGCCCACGGATAATTCGGAAATTGAAGAATATGTGTTGCCTATGTGTGTGTTTTGCGCCTGGTTGTAAAGTGGCTATCCTGGTTGTGAAGTACCGTTCTGGGAAAACCCATGCTGGTTGTAAAGTGCCCCATCTGGTTGTAAAATGGTCGCTCTGGTTGCCATGTGACCCACACGCGGGAGACCCCCTGGTTCCTCCCGCGCTGGTGGTCCCTGATGGTGGTTGTGTGGTTTTTCCTTGTTCTTAGTGATGCCCTTGCTTGATCACTCTGCATCTGAAGGCCGACTCCCGGTCTCAGTGGCGTGACAGATGAAAGGTACCCCAGCAAAGCACACGATTTGCAGTAAGCGTGAAGAGGCGGATCGAGGAGCAGGAGGTCGGGGAGTGAAAACGTGCCGGGACAGGGGTGGGAGCAGGGCCATGTACATTTTAGCTCGTTTACCCAGGACCGTGGCCGTGCATCGAAGAAGAAACATCAGCATCAACATGAATTTTTGGCGCTCCGCGCGGATTTCTTGGATCGGCGCCTGGGCCCCCCTGGCGGCGCTTCCGGCGCTGCCCCTGGCGCGCTCCGCGCGCCAGGGAGGGCGGTCCAGCGCAGATCCCAGACATCCGCGCGGAGCGCCAGAAAAGGTTATTGATCAGTTTGAAACATATCCCTATCCCTATGTTTGCCATCACCTCACCTCGATGCCGATCTTAAGGATTCCCTCAGTTTCTGAGGGCCTACCCCTGAGATTGCCCTCGCTTTTTGTTCGCCCATCTTAGGGGTAGGGATATGTTCGAGGCTGGCTATCTATGCCGTTTCTCCTCTTCTTGGTGCAGGCGAGCGGCTCCTGGCTGCACCGTGAGCCGCCGCGCCCGAGCCGCCGCAGCGGCCTCTCTTCTGGCTCCGCGGGGGGCCGCGTGCGCTCCGGACGAATCCGGCCGGGCGGCGCGCCCGCGCGCGGGAGCTCTCTGCGCGCACGCGCGGCCCCGTGCGCAGCGGGGCCAGCGGGCCATGCCGGAGCTGGGGTTCCGTCGCTCAATTTGGCATCGCTCGGATGTGTGCATTTTTCCTTCGGCGAGGATCATCGAGAAGCATCCTTGATCATTTGGCGAAAAAGCCACGCACGAAACCAACAAAAAACACAGGATATGGACGTCCGAGCGATGGCCAGTCAAAGGCGGGGTCCTTGGGGATGGGGTCCTGAGGACGAGGTGCCTCCAACGGTGTAAGTCCACCCTCGGATCCCTGCCTATCCTGAGGGCCCGCCCCATCCCTCGGGACCCCAGCTGTGGACCACCGAGAGGTGGGGCCGGGCCACCCGGCTCGTGGCGGCGCGACGCTCGCCCGCCGCGCCCTCGAAGGCACGTTCCCCGCTCACGAGCGGCGACAATGTCCGCGTCCGCGCCCTCGCGGTCTGGATTCTGGGGCGCGATCCCGCGGATACGCGGTCGCACGGAGTGCGTTCCGTGCGGGGCATTTGCGAAACATAGCCCCGCATCCGCGGGGTCGCTACCCAGGGGCCTGGCCCGTGAGGCCGCGGATACGGATTTGTTTTTCGCCCACGACCCGCTCCATCCCTGAGATCTGGGCGTTGCAGTTTTTTCACACCACGCGTTTTCTCCGGGCTGGTTGCGGGCCCCAGGACCATCACACAGACCGGTGTGGTCTAGGGTTACAGTCGTAATTGTTCGCCATGTTGCAATTTTTCCACAACGTCGGATCCCAGGGAGAGGCCAAGCAAAGACGTAAATGCGCAGGGAAGTTGGAAAAGGTAGCTGCGGCCAGCCCTTCCACCTCGTTCCCAGAATTTCCAGCCATGGTGACTTCCACTTTCACTAAATCCTCAACTTCACGTTTTCCAGCTTATCTTTGGAGGGTGAAAGAGGGGGTCTGCAACAGGGGGTCTTCAGTGGGGGCTGAATGGCCCATGTATGCTCAATGTATCGCTCGTGTATGTGATCGGGTACGATTGGCATCCAATGCTGGCGGTCATTGATGGCCAGTCATTCGTGCCCGCGCGTTGCCCGCGCGGGCACACGCGCCGTCCATCCATTATCGTTCATGCGTGCGGGCGTTCTTGCATATTGCGCGTGGGTCGGCGAAGTGGAGTGCAAGTGTGTCTTGATTGTGCGGTTGCTGATCGCGTATGTTCCCAAACGATGACTTCTCGACCCCCAAGACAGATTTGGAATGGGCCCCGCGATTCTCCCAAAATGTGAATTCACATTTTCCTTTTTCCCAAAATGTGAATTCACATTTTCCTTTTTCCCAAAATGTGAATTCACATTCTGGCCCCTTCATGAAGAATCCTACACAAAATTCCAAAATGTGAATTCACATTTTCCTTTTTCCCAAAATGTGAATTCACATTTTCCTTTTTCCCAACATGTGAATTCACATTTTGCTTTTCCCCACAATGTGAATTCACATTTTGCCCTGGCCTTCAAGATCCCCAATGCTGAGGCGCAGTGTTCCGCATGCCAGATTGGCTGGGCAGATTTCGACACTCACCTGACCGCTTTCGTGTGTTCCAGCCTTGCGCCCTTAGCGCACGTTGCCTTCGTCGCCTTTCCCGAACCCCCCGCCCCCTTGCTTCCTTTCCCCTTCAAGTCTCGCGCGCGGGCGCAGGCGGGGGGTTTCAATTAGTTCCCCCGCCGAACACAGCAATCGAGGATGCATCGCCCATTCACGACTTTAAAAAACATCATTGCCGGGACCCTGCGCCCGACCCCCACTTTCACCCTCCAATATCTGCACACTATTTCACATGAGGTTCGAGCGGGCGCATCACTCGAGCGTTTGTGGCATGAGCGCGGCCTCGCGAGCTGGGGGGCATGTTCATGTGCGTGGCTGGGCGCGTACGTCCGTTTTGAGATGCAAGGGGCGCCCTCCCCCAGACCTCTGACGACGTGGTGCTTCCGTTATCAACCGCATGTTTTCCTCCAACGTGGCTGGGCGCGTGTTCTGAGCTCCCTAAAGACGGCGCCCTCCCCAGACCTCCGACGCCGTAGTGTTTCTACCTAACAGCGAAGACTGATAGGTTTCTAATAGGGTCAAAAGAGCATCATGACTCCCCAGGGGGGTCCGGGCGGCATCCGGGGAGCTGGGTCCGAATTCGTTTTTCGCAAACAGTCACACAGTTCGTGCTCTTCGACCTCCCAGAACTCCATTCCCGGGCAACATTCTGAATGCCCGGAGCCAACTGTAGGCCACTTCGTGCTCTTCGACTTCCCAGAACTCCATTCCCGGGCCACATTTTGAATGCCCGGAGCCAACTGTAGGCCACTTCGTGCTCTTCGATTTCCCAGAACTCAACTCCCGGGCCACATTTTGGATGCTCGGAGCCAACTCTAGGCGACTTCGTGTTCTTCGATTTCCCAAATCTACATTCCCGGACGACATTTTGGATGCCCGGAGCCAAGTGTAGGCCACTTCGTGCTCTTCGACTTCCCACAACTCCATTCCCAGGCCACATTTTTGATGCTCGGACCCAACTGTAGGCCATTTCGTGCTCTTCGACTTCCCAGAACTCCACCCCCAGGCTACATTTTGAATGCCCGGAGCCAACTGTAGGCCACTTTGTGTTATTCGGGCCACATTTTGCTTATTGGATGTCCCTGTCATATCTCTCGCCACCCGATTGCCGGTTTGTTCTGTTCGTCATCGTGCAGGGCAAGACGGCGGACCCAGGCGTCATCGTGCACTGGACGTTTCCGCCAGAATCTAATACTTGTAGTAGCAATAGTAGGAGGAGCAGGAGAAGCAGGAGGAGCAGGACGAGGGAGGCTCCTTACCCTTTCCTCCCTCCCCTTTCTCCCTTCATTTCTGTACTGGGTACCCGACCCTTTATGACATCCTCCGCAGGCCTGGGTGGTCCACTCAGGCCGCGGGGGAGGATAGGGGGAGGTGGGGTCTTCTTCTTTCCCTAAACAGTTTGATCCTTGTCGCCAGTACTGAGGAGGGGGGGTGCACCGTTCCCTCGGATGGGCACACACCCCCTCCGGGAGCTCTCGATCCCATCTCTCTCTCTCTCTCTCTCTCTTTTTTTTTTTTTTTTCTTTCCCTCCTCGAAGCAGCACTCTCAAGATCGTCATCATCAAGCGTCTATGGTCTCACAGCGTCACAGACTCATCATCTTCATCAGCCTCCCCGTAGCCTTCTTGGCTACAGCCCTGCTTTCGAAGATTCCCTTTTCAAAGGAACTGCGCAGCGCCTACTGCGCACCTTAATGCCAGGACATGCTGATAGTTCTCGGTCTGGCGGCGGTGCTCCTGACCCTGCTGCACTGAACAGCGGTGCTCCTCAGCCTCCGAGTTTCTGCGGTGCTTCTCAGCCTGCAAGTTTTGCCGACTGTCCGCTTCACACGCCGCTCCTCAGCGCGCTCCTCTTCCGTTTGCGAGATGTCTTCCAAGATTTGGTTGGAGGCCGAGAAAGACGGACAGAACAAATCCAAGTAGCGCGGTCATCATCCCATCCTCCTCCTCAATCATCACCTCATCATCTTCATCATCATCATCATCATCATCAATGGCTTCGCCGAGCACCCAGGTGGAGATTCAGGTCTTACGGGTCCGTGCCCATACTACTACTACTACTACTACTACTACTACTACTACTACTACTACTACTACTACTACTACTACTACTACTACTACTACTACTACTACTACTACTACTACTACTACTACTACTACTACTACTACTACTACTACTACTACTACTACTACTACTACTACTACTACTACTACTACTACTACTACTACTACTACTACTACTACTACTACTACTACTACTACTACTACTACTATTACTACTACTACTACTACTACTACTACTACTACTACTACTACTACTACTACTACTACTACTACTACTACTACTACTACTACTACGACATCACACTAGATCCATTCATGGGAGTGCCTGTTTTGGAGCTACATTCATTGATGCAAGTGTGTCGTTTGAGGCTCAACCCGTTGATAGCAGTGTCTCGTTTGGAATCACATCCGTTGATAGCAGTGTCTTGTTTAGACCTCAATGCATTTATACAAAGATCTCATTTGGAGATACCGTTATCGAAAGCAGTGTTTCTACTGCTACTACCACTGCTCCCATCACTCCTACTCGTTCACTCCACACACTACAACTACTACTTCACTGTTACCACTACTACCATCACTACTACTTCTACTGCTACTACTACTGTTACTATTACTGTTGCTGCTGCTGTTGCTGCTGTTGCTGCTGCTAGTGTAGCTATTGCTACTGCAACTACTGGCAGTGCCACTGCGACTGCCGCTGATGTTGCCACTGCGACTGCCACTGCGAATCCGAATGCGACTGCGAGAACACAAGAATTCTACAACAGCGTCTTACATGAATACCACAGGCAATGTTTCCAGCTATGCTTCTACACATCGCTGTTAGGTTGCTTTGCCGGGATAATTTGTTTCTGATCCCCACCGTTTTCATTCCTCCGATTTCCCGAGGGGGGAAGTCAGAAGGGGCGGGCCTTCTCAGAAGGCTCGGGAGGCTTCCAGGCTTCCGAGAAGTTGTCTATTCCTTCCCGAAGACACCGAAAAATGTTTCAGAAGGCGCCGAGGGCCTCTGAGAAGGTCTTCTCCTCCTCATTTCCCCCCCTCGCTCGCCGCCGACTTTGTGTTGCCCCCCCCCCCTCCCCGGCTCTGGGGCCGTGCTCGTGGCCCCGGCCTCGGGGGACCGTCGGGACTGGAGCCAGGACGAGAGGCTGCCCCCTGGGGGAGGGGCGCCCAGGACCTATCGAGCCGCGGGCGGCAGAGGGCACGCCGTCGGACGTCCAGGTCCTCGCCGTTGGGGGGGCCTCCTGTCGAGGCCTCCCAGAGGGGGTCCGACCCCATCTACTCGGACCCCATCTGCCAGGAGGCCTCTGTCCTGCCTTCTGAAAAGGCTCCCCCTCCTCTCCTCCCTCCTCCTCCTCCTCCTCCCCCCTCCTCCTCCCCTCCTCCTCCTCCTCCCTCCTCCTCCTCCTCCTCCTCCTTCTCCTTCTCCTCCTCCTCCTCCTCCTCCTCCTCCTCCTCCTCCTCCGCTCTATTTCCTAATCCTCCTCCTCCTCCTCCTCCTCTCCCTCCTCCTCCTCCCGTCTCCTCCTCCTCCTCCTCGCCTCCTCCTCCTCCTCCCGCCTCCCTCCACCTCCTCCTCCTCCTCCTCCTCCTCCTCCTCCTCCTCGGACCCCATCTGCCAGGAGGCCTCTGACCTTGTGACTGGGTGTCATCTCAGAAGCCCCTCTCGGGAGCCTTGAGACGAGGGTCAATGCAAACGGGGGTCAGCCAGAGCGCCAGATCTTGCAGGATCCTGCGAAGACCTCTTCTGGCTGACCCGGGTCAGCGAGCCGCTTGTGTCCGCGAGGCGGCCGCGCATATTGGTTGACCCGGGTGTGCGAAAACTTGCGTTGCAGTTGTTGTTTCTTGCATTGCAGTTGTTCGGTTTCTTGCTGACCCCGCCGGATCTGGATTGACCTGGGTCAGAAGATCCCCGACCCCGACCCTCTTGTTGTTTTGCTGATCATGGGCGGGACACGTATCCATATTGCGATCATCGGGGTGCGTATTATGTGGACACAGGATTTATACCCTACCTGGTTGGCGCCTCTACCCACTTAGCCTTCAAGTTAGCGTGCTGAGGAAAATGCCATACAAAGTCTGCGACTTGCTACGATGTGCATGTTGTCTTACTTGCCCGTGAACAGATCACTCTCACATACTTCACATCGTCTAAGGGAGAATGACGTTTCCGATCCAACGCCGTCCTTGGTGAATCGGGAGGAAGAGCGCAGAGGCAGGAAAAGGAGGAGATGAGGAGGAGGAGGAGGAGAAGGAGGAGGCCGGCCCCCAACGCAATACAACCTCCCACAGCGCCTTCCAGTCCGAGAGTGCCAACGGACCCGTTCGTGCTAGCACACTAACGCATGAACGATGCTGCAAAATGAAACGTTGACCAGTCTCTGCATTCGTATGAAGACACGAGGCGCGAGCGGCTTTGCAGAGCGGGCCAGAATAAACTGCTCTCCGTCCAATCACACATCACATCGAGACCGCTTTGAAACTGCAAGCCACACCGACAAGCATGTGAAGCACTCGCTGCCAACTGGCGTGGAAATTCACTTTCCCAAAATGATCATCACCGCTGGCCATATGCGAAACTGCATCTCTCAATTGGATGATTCTGCTCTGAACGCACACACCCTTCGATGTGTGGACTTCCGCTCCAATCGAAATGCAGAGACACCCACCCAAAGCGTGCATGAGCTTTTTGGATGGGACCCTCGGCGCTGAGAGGTCGACCCCCAGCCTCGGGCAGGTCAGGACGTAAAGGGCTTGGACACAGATGGCCTCCACGAGCCCCTTCTTCGCACGCCCTCAAATCGAACATGTCAGAGACAAGTCTCTTGACTGGCTTGTGTTTCCTCGCATGGGGGATACACGAAAGCACCAATCCATGATCCTTGAGGTGGCGTGGAAGATGTAATGCACAAAGTGGCTTGGGAATACATGCGTCTGGGATGTATTTACGCGCACTGCTGCGCATGAAGGTTTTCGCGCATGAGCCTTGTCACTATCGTATGATGTACAACACATGAGTTTACAACACTCAGTGCGCCAAGCACTTTGCACAGCCTACTGGTGCTGATGACCTCGGCACTGAGCGCTCCTGTAGGCAGTACTCGTGCCAAACAGACGGACTCGAGAACTGGCATCGCAGATGTGCACTCTGAAGCCGAACCCCCAGGAGAGCCAGTCTCTGCAGCGTCTTGCCACCAGCGGACGTTGCTGGCCACTGCACCGACGTTAGGTACGAATGCACACCTTTCGACGACATGCTTTTTGGAGAGCCTCTGTAATAATACAGTATGCTCTTTGCGAACGATGCCTGAAGCCAAGTACATGTGCACACAATTTTATATTTACGGCGGCGCTAGCTTTGTTGCAAGACCAGAGGCTTGTAATGTCAGTTCGGCGAAGTAAGTGAGGCCTAGCCGCATCTGCGCTCTGGCAGTCTTGATCCGATGCAAGTAGGCACTGGGTGTACTGCACACCCTCGTCGTCACGTCGAATAAGCTCACCAGGGGACGTTTCAGACAACACAGCAAGAAAACCAGACTTTTGTTCTGGTGCCACGTCGACCAGTGCGATATGCAATGCTGATAAAAGGCGCTTGGCTTGTGGCCGCCTGAGCTCTTGGCCCCAACGGCGAATTTGAAGGCCCGCCCATCCATGCATGATATATATATATATATATCCCTCCGCACAAGGCTCGACTTCTGCCATCCCTAAAATCCAAATTCAAGCCATATGGGATGTCCACTTGGTACAGGGCAGCCCGCAACGAATTTGAATAGACCACGGACCACTTGACTCAGCGTGCTTGGAAGTGTGGCAACTCTGTTCCGTGGGGGGGCGGGCGGGGGGAGAGTGGCGCCACCAGTGGCACGCAGAAGCTTGCAAAGCAGCAGTGCCAACGCCAACCTATTACCAGTCCAGCCTGCAATGTCCCCCCACACCTTCAAAACAAAACTCTTGCGGCACCAGCCTTCACCCCCTTCCCAGCCTGGTCAGAACGGATTGCGCACAGCGCATGCAGTTGGCATTCGCAATTACGAGTTTCCATCCCATATTCCGTTACCGCCCAGTAAACCACCTCGACCGATCGAGCGTTGGCGTGGGCGAGGGGATTACATAGGTCCATCTCGCCGCTACAGATGCTTGTTATTGGATCGATTCGCTCATTTCGCCGGCCCATATTGTCTGGCCGCGGTCGCTTGTCGGTTTGTGCCCTTTGAGGCTCTCTTGGGAGTCCTTGGTGGTGTGACGCTGTTGCAGGCCCATGCTGGTGGCTACGCCCGCATCTCTCTACCGCTACCTCACCGTGCGCTGCCCTCAAGGCGCACGCGTCTCTGGGAGGCATCCCGACCAGTGCGGGCCCTGTGCCCCAGGGGGGGGGGGCACGCGCAGACGGGCTCTCGAGCACATCTATCCCTCCCACGGGTGGCCACTTTGGGGGGTCTTGTGCGCGTCGTGGGCAGTTTGGAAGCCATCGCGGGTGTCTCGGAACGAGCATTCGACGAGTGCCGCTTGAAACGCTGCCAGTTGCCCGAGTGCTCGTTGTCAACGCGGTGCTGCTAGGTGGGGTTGCTGATTATCGACTGGCTTCCGGTCAACCCCGCCACCGCGCTTGGGTGGTGTGTCGGATGCCTCATGGATATTGGTTGGGCTCCCCCTCCTCCCTCCTCCCTCCTCCTCCCTCCTCCTCCTCCTTCTCCTCCTCCTCCTCCCCCTACTTCGCAAGACCCCTCCCCCCTCTCGGGCAGGGCGGAAAGAATAGAATAGGGGGTACGAAATCTGCTGCATGCGGCTGATTTCGGCCCCGCCGTCGGGCCCATTCCTCGATACGTGGGCGCCTCCCGGCGCTAGGATGCGCTAGGAAAACCGGTCATTTGAGCTAATTCTCTACCCTACCCTTTACTATCCTACCCTTTCGTCCCCCCCGACCTGTCTCCTGGCAGGACTTGAAAACTGTTGAACCCCACATCCCGAGCGATGTCCAGTGTTGAGGTGGGGGGGGGGCAGAGGGGGGACACTGGGTTCTTCATCGCTCGGGCGTTGTCGTTGCAAAGGTGCTCCTTGAACCGTAGCTCAGAGGCGCCCCTGCCTCCTCTGCAGCAGGCCGCCCCCTCTCTAGGGGAAAACACCAATGACACAGACATGCAAACTCGGAAGTCCGCGCGGAATTTTTTGATCGGCGCTGGACCCCTCTCCCTGGCGCGCGGAGCGCGCCAGGGGCAGCGCTGGAGGCGCCGCCGGGGGGCCCTGGCGCCGATCCGAAGAATCCGTGCTGCGGACATCCGAGTTTTGATGTAAATGCCACTGCTTGCTCCCCTGTCAGAGCCCCCCCCCTGCCCACATGTCCTCACGCGCCCCATGCCTCTTTCGGGGGAGCGTAAGACCCGGGTTTGCCAGGACTCGGGTTCGCCATCGTTTTTTGACGACCGCGCCTCGGATTTTGACGAGGAGGAGTTTCGTGGGATGTCTGCAGCGGGAGGCCTCGTCAAAATGCAGGCTCGGCCTCGTCATTTTTTTGACGACCTCGTCGGGGATTTCCGAGTCCCCTGTACCCAGGTCTTACGTCCCCCTGACTCTTCCGCGGCAGGCAGCCCCCTCCCGCCCCGAGGAGGAAAGGGGACGAGGAGGAGGAGGAGGAGGAGGAGGAGGAGGAGGAGGAGGAATATGAGGAGGAGGAGGAGGGAGGAATAGGAGGAGGAGGAGGAGGAGGAGGAGGGAGGAGGAGGAGGAGGAGGAATATGAGGAGGAGGAGGAGGAGGAGGAGGAGGGAGGAGGAGGAGGAGGAGGAGGAGGAGGCCCCCCCTCGCGACGCGCGGGCAAAGGCCCCGTCCCTGCAGCAGCGCATCGGCCGCAGCCGCTCCGCCGCGGAGGTGCTGGCGCTCGTCGACGCGTCGGCGGCGCACTTCGACCTCGTCCACGCCACCACCTGCATGCACCGGCGCTCGCGAGCGGCGAACGTGAGATTGTCGGAGGAGGAGGAGGAGGAGGAGGAGGAGGAGGAGGACGAGAGCCAAGGGCTCCCCCGAGGGCGCGAAGTTATTCGCGCTTCGCGCTTCGCGGTCCTCGTTCCTTCTCCCCTCTCCTCCTCGTCCTCCTTTTCTCCCTTCTGGGGGGCGGCGCGAGAGCGCGAAGTTATTCGCGCTTCGCGCTTCGTGCAGCGCGAAGCGCGAAGTTGGGAGCCCTTGAACGTGAGATTGTCGGAGGAGGAGGAGGAGGAGGAAGAGGAGGACGAGAGCGGAGGGCGGAGGAGGAGGGCGGAGGAGGGCGGAGGAGGGCGGAGGAGGAGGAGGAGGAGGAGGAGGAGGAGGAAGAGGAGGACGAGAGCGGAGGGCGGAGGAGGAGGGCGGAGGAGGGCGGAGGAGGGCGGAGGAAGGAGGAGGAGGAGGGAGGAGAAAGGCGGAGGAGGAGCGGCGAACGTGAGATTGTTGTCAGAGCCCCGATTGTGGTCCACCACCTGAATGCACCGGCGCTCACGAGCGGCGAACGTGTCGGGAGCCTTGAGACGGGGGTCAATGCAAACGGGGGTCAGCCAGAGCGCCGGATCTTGCAGGATCCTGCTGGGCCAGGGTCGCATTGGCTTGGGTTTGGGTGCAGGATCCTGCAGGATCCTTCGCACTGACCCGGGTTTGGGTGCAGGGTCTTGCAGGATTTTGCGAGGCCTGGCTGACCCTGGTCTGGATTGACCCGGGTCAGAAGATCCCCGAACGTGAGATTGTCGGGGGCCCCCTAAACTTGCGCAGGACGATCAACGGAGAGGAAGCGTGTTGCCACATGCTTCCCATACGTCTACAGCATGTCGTAACCATGTGTTAAGCATGTTGTATCAATGTCGAAAACATGTTTAGAACAGTTCCCGACATGTTAAACACAGTTTAAATTCAATGATAGGACTGTTAGGGTGTCCATTGTCGCGGCATCCACAACCCTAAACCGCGGGGTGAGTCGGGTCGGAGTTGTTCCACAATCGGAGGGATAGGTTTCAGGTTTTCGGATGTTTTCGTCGTGTCTCGGCGGCTTTCCAGCCTCAGAATGTCTTCCAGCGGCTGCGCCTCGCCGAGGGCGTCCTCTGGGTGCCAGAATCGTCCCGAATAGCCGCCCTGAGCTATGGCCCAAAAACCGTTGCGGTGACCATACCGCGTGGTGAGTCTGTGGGGATCTGGGGTCACAGCGAGGTCTTGGGACTCCGATCATTCTCCGAAGACGCCTGTGGCGATTGGGACCTCCGAGGTTCCAAAACCGTGCGGCGACGGACGGCGTGGTGAGGACGGTGAGGATTTCGAGGTCACCACGCTGTCCGTCACCACGCGGTCGTCGGGCCCCCGAGATTGTTGTTTTATCATCTGGCGCGTCGTGCAGGTCGTTGCAGCCTCTGTGTGCCTTGGTTCCAGCGCGGCCCGCTGGCTTTCCGAACGCGTTGGCGTCCGCCCGCGCTGCTGACCAAAAAGGAACGTGCGTTACCCAGGCCCCCCCCCCCCTGCACCCCCGGGGTAACGGTGACGAGCGCTCATCGGAGCCGCTAACAGATCGGGGGTCACCGCTAACGAGGGTCAGTCGGTCCCCTCTGGCTGAGCCCGCTTTGGAGCCACGTGGAGTCGGTCCCCCCTCCCACCGCCAACGAGGGTCAGTACATCCCCTCTGGCTGACCCCGGCCGTGGAAGTCACGTGGAGGGGATCCCCTCTTTCTGCTCTCCGCTGACCAGAGCTTGATCAGAGAATGGATGGGTTCGGTTTGTGTTCGAGATTCGGTTTTCACGAGGGCGGCGAGGACGAGGGGGAGAAGGAGGAAGACGACGCCGAGGGGGCGGAGGGCCGGCACCCCCCTTCCGCCCTATCGGTCCAAGCCAAGATCAAGGGGGAGAAGGAAGAAGCGCATCGGAGTCACGTTGGAGCCGCATTGGCACAAAAGTGGAGTCAACTAGGGGTTAAAGGGGTCAGGTTGGGGCGATCGCGAGGTCGTATCGGACTTACGGGGTCGTTCTGGGGCCACCTCGGAGTAAAGTCGGGTTCGCGCGGTAGCCTTAGTTCAGTCGGAAGACAATGGATTCGTCTCTGTGTTATCTTGGGTCCGCAGGGTTGCTCTGAGGTCATATTGGGGCCGTTGCTTCGCAGCGGTGGGCATCTTGGGGCGACAGGGGTAATCTCGTGATCCTTTCAAAATACCCTGGTGGGTCCATCTTGGAATTATCTTGCCGTTGTTGCCTCTCTCGTTGCTGTTGCTACAGATGTTGTTGTTGCTGCTGGCGTTGATGATGCTGGTGCTGCCTGGGCTATCCATGGTGCTGGTGCTGGTGCTGTGCTAAATTTCGGGCCCGCTTAGAGCCATCTTGGGGCTCTCTTGTGGCCCTCGTGGGCCTCTTGGGGCCCTGCGGGGCCTTCTGAGGGCCATTAAGACGCCACCGAGAGGGCCAAGCATTCAATGCACACTTAACACAAACCGCCGCATTATTGGAGAGCGTGTTTTGTTAAACTGGTGTGTAAAATTCTGGCCCCCTTGGAGCCATCTTGGGGCCCTCCTAGGCCCTCTTCGGTCCCTGCGGGAGCCCTGTGAGGGCTTTAAGAGGCTTCCAGGAGGGCCAAGAATTCAACACACACACACACACACATTTAAGACAAACCGCCTCCTTCTTGGAGAGCGTCTTGTGTTAAATGTATGTTACATGTCGTGCCCTCTTAGAAAACCCCAAGAAGGCCCAAGAGAGACCCAGGAAGGCCCCAAGAGAAATTTTTGTTTAGCTTCCACGCGGGGGGGTCACCATGTATCCGCGGTTTGCACAAACGCTTCCTCTTGCAGGGCTCGGCTTGAGGCTCGGAGGGCCTTCAGGAGGGTTCCAACCTGAGGTATTCAAAGAGCTCGCGTGAGCTTCGAGTGCGATTGCGCCACTCCATGACGGCTCCGAGGCGGCCCCAGAGCGCTCCAAGACGCTCACAATGGCTTCAAGACGGCCAGAGCCACCCTGCAGACGCCACCAGGGGGCTCCAAGAGGACCCCCTCGGGGGCTCCACGAGGCCAGAACCTTAGTTTCTCTTTTCTGGCTTTCTGGCGGATTTTAGCGTTCTCGCTTTTTCTGTGTTCCAACGCCCCAAGACGGCCCAAGAGGCCGCCAGGATCGCCCCAACATGGCCTAAGAGGCCACCGAAGAGGGCTCCAAGACGACCCACGAAGGCACCAAGGCGACCCATGAGGCCCACAATGCGGCCCAAGAGGCCCCCAGGACGGCCCCAAGCGGGGACCCAGGGGGCCACCGGAACTCTTGTGAAGCGGCGTGGGGGCATGCGGAGAGCTTTCGCAAGTAGACGCGGCGCCGGAGTCACCATGTATCCGAGCATTGTACGAACACGCACATGTCTGAGACGATCGCCGAGCCTCTTGGGAGTCCTTTGGGGGCCTCTTGGGGCCTGCTGGGAGTTTCTTGGAGCCTGATGAGGGGCCTCTTGGGCGCCTCTTGAGGTTTGTTGAGATTCTTGGGGGGCTTCTTATG
>CAUYUJ010000370.1:460904-479281 GCA_963575745.1 Prorocentrum cordatum | reverse complement strand
TACTACTACTACTACTACTACTACTACTACTACTACTACTACTACTACTACACTACGACTACGACTACGACTACGACTACGACTACGACTACGACTACGACTACGACTACGACTACGACTACGACTACGACTACGACTACGACTACGACTACGACTACTACTACTACTACTACTACTACTACTACTACTACTACTACTACTACTACTACTACGAATACTACTACGAAAACAAGCAGCAATATCGACGTCATACACAGCAACAGCAACAGCGGCAGCAACAACAACAACAATCTCGCTTCTATGTCCCCGAGTGGGTCCTAAGACAACCCCGAGAAGACGTTTCAATGGTTCAAGCGGACCCCCAAGAGGCCCTGAGAGGTCCCCAAGAAACTCCAACAGACCTCAAGAGGCGCCCGAGAGGCCCCCATCAAGCCCGAAGAAACCGCCCCGCCCCTCTTCAGCCCTCCCCCTGTACGTAAAGGGGCCCCTCCCGTGAAAGCTCCAAGAGGGCCCCAAGAGGTCTCCAGGTCACCTGGAGATGGTTTTGCAGCATGTCCGGGTGGCACCGAGACTTTTCGGGACCCTCTTGGAATTTTCTCGGAGCCTTCTTGGGGTCCCAGCAAGCCCCCAAGAGGCCCCCGAAGGGCCCCCCAAGACGCCCTAAGAAGCCCTAAGAAGAATCAACATATCTCAAGAGGCGCCCAGTAGGCCTCTATGAGGCCCCAAGAAACCCCCAACAGGCCCCCAAGAGGCCCCCAAAAGGGTTCCCAAGAGGCTCGTCAATCGTCTCAGACATGTACGAAATCGTACAGTGTTCAAATACATGGTAGACCCAGCGCCGCGTCTACTTGCGAAGGCTCTCCGCATGCCCCCACGCCGCTTCACAAAAGGCGATCCTGGTGGACAAAATCTCACAACGTGAGTTCCGGTGCCCCCCTGGGTCCCCTCTTGGGGCCGTCCTGGGCGCTTCTTGGGCCGCTTTGTGGGCCTCATGGGTCGTCTTGGTGCCTTCGTGGGTCGTCTTGGCGCCCTCTTCGGGGCCGTCCTGGACCGATCCTGGTGACCTCTTGGGCCTTCTTGGAACGTTGGAACCCCGAAAAAGCGAGAACGCTTAAATCCTTCAAAAACAATTGAACAACTCTGGTTTGGGCCTCTTGGTGCCCCTGGCGGGACCTCTTGGAGCCCCCTGGGGTCGTCTGCAGGGTTTCTTTTGGCCGTCTTGAAGCCATTGGGAGCGTCTTGGAGCGCTCTGGGGCCGTCTCGGAGCCCTCTTGGAGCAGCGCAATCGCGCGAAGTCGTTGGATACCTCAGGCTGGAACTCTCCTGCAGGCCCCCCGAACCTCAAGCCGAGCTCCGCAAGAGGAAGCAGCTGTACAAAGAGCTGATGCATGGTGACCCCCCTGCGAGGACGATAAGCAAAAAAACTTCTCTTAGGGCCTTCGTGAGTCTCTCTTGGACCTTTGTTTGTGTTTTCGAAGAGGGCCCGGAATTTAGCACAAACTTGACACAATGCGCTCTCCATTAAGGAGGCGGTTTGTCTTACATGTGCGTTGAATTGTTGGCCCTCTTGGAGGCCTCCTAGGGCCCTCACTCTTGGAGGCCTCCTGGGGCCCTCAGAGGGCTCCAAGAGGGCGAGGGCCCCAAGATGGCTCCAAGAGGACCCAATTGTTCAACACAAGTTTAACAAAAGACGCTCTACAATAAGGAGGCGGTGTGTGTGTTAAATGTGTGCTGAATTCTTGGCCCTCTCGGAAGCCTCTTAGGGTCCGTCAGAGGGCTCCTGCGGGGCGCCAAGAGGCCCAGGGGGCCCCCGCGAGGGCCCCAAGGTGGCTCCACGAGGACCCGATTTTTGTTACAGCACCAGCTCCAGCACCACGGGCAGCCCAGGCAGCACCAGCAGCATCGACGCCAGCAACAGCAGCAGCATCAGTAGCAGCAGCAGCGAGAGAGGCAGCAACGGAAAGGCAATTCCGAGGTGGACCCCGCAGGGTATTTTGAAAGGATCACGAAGTTACCTTGTCGCCCCAAGATGCCCACCGCTGCTAAATGTTAGGTGGCCCTGGGGCGACCCCATGAGCCCAAGACGACTTCGATATTGCCCCAACATGAGCCTTTTCAAGCCCTAGCGACCCCAAGATTGTGTCAATATGGCTCCACTGTGACTCCGATGCGTTTCTTTTTTCTGCCCTTGCTCTTGGCTTGGGCCGGCCGATAGGACGGATGGGGGCGCTGGCCCTCCGCCCCCTCGTCGTCGTGTTCTTCCTCCTCCCCCTCGTCCTCCTCGCCCTCGTCGTTGTCGTCGTCGCTGTCCGCCTGGCCCCTTGGCCCCATACAAAGGTAAAGAAAACAAAAAAAAAAAAAATTAGCCTGGCGAAGGACCCAACCATATGCAACTGTGAATACCGCAAGTGTGAATATCGTTTTCGGCGGCGCTACCTCTGGGTAGTGGAGACGCATGCGAACACCCCCACTGGGGCCTTCGGTGGAGCTCCCTATGGGGCTACGAAACGCTGCCCTGGGTGGGGGAACCGCATGCAGGCAGCCCCACTGGGGCCTTCGGTGGAGCTCCCTGTGGGGCCACGAAACGCTGCCCTGGGTGGGGGAACCGCATGCGGGCACCCCCACTGGGGCCTTCGGTGGAGCTCCCTCTGGGGCTACGAAACGCTGCCCTGGGTGGGGGAACCGCATGAGGGCAGCCCCACTGGGGCCTACGGTGGAGCTCCCTATGGGGCTACGAAACGCTGCCCTGGGTGGGGGAACCGCATGTGGACACCCCCACTGGGGCCTTCGGTGGAGCTCCCTCTGGGGCTACGAAACGCTGCCCTGGGTGGGGGAACCGCATGTGGACACCCCCACTGGGGCCTTCGGTGGAGCTCCCTATGGGGCTACGAAACGCTGCCCTGGGTGGGGGAACCGCATGTGGACACCCCCACTGGGGCCTTCGGTGGAGCTCCCTATGGGGCTACGAAACGCTGCCCTGGGTGGGGGAACCGCATGTGGACACCCCCACTGGGGCCTTCGGTGGAGCTCCCTATGGGGCCACGAAACGCTGCCCTGGGTGGGGGAACCGCATGCGACACCCCCACTGGGGCCTTCGGTGGAGCTCCCTCTGGGGCTACGAAACGCTGCCCTGGGTGGGGGAACCGCATGTGGACACCCCCACTGGGGCCTTCGGTGGAGCTCCCTATGGGGCTACGAAACGCTGCCCTGGGTGGGGGAACCGCATGTGGACACCCCCACTGGGGCCTTCGGTGGAGCTCCCTATGGGGCCACGAAACGCTGCCCTGGGTGGGGGAACCGCATGTGGACACCCCCACTGGGGCCTTCGGTGGAGCTCCCTATGGGGCCACGAAACGCTGCCCTGGGTGGGGGAACCGCATGTGGACACCCCCACTGGGGCCTTCGGTGGAGCTCCCTATGGGGCCACGAAACGCTGCCCTGGGTGGGGGAACCGCATGTGGACACCCCCACTGGGGCCTTCGGTGGAGCTCCCTCTGGGGCCGAAACGCTGCCCTGGGTGGGGGAACCGCATGTGGACACCCCCACTGGGGCCTTCGGTGGAGCTCCCTCTGGGGCTACGAAACGCTGCCCTGGGTGGGGGAACCGCATGTGGACACCCCCACTGGGGCCTTCGGTGGAGTTCCCTATGGGGCTACGAAACGTGTGAGAGGTGTGCCGAGAGCAGAGGCAAGGAGGGGGAGGAGGGAGGAGGAGAGGAAGGAGGGGAACGCGGGGCACCGTCTCTTCAAAACGAGGACCCAACACCGCAGGATGGTTGGGAAAAAACGAATCCCGAACACGAACATAATCCATCTATTCGCTGATTTGGGAGCTATATTTCGCGGCTGGTCTAGGTTCGCGACGGGGCCCTGGCTGACGGATTGGCCCCGAACCGGGTTAGCGCGCTCCGCAACGTGCGCATGTCCACGCCTTCGCGGTCTCCGCCTGATGTTTCTCGCCGCTCTCGGGACCTCAGGGCTCCCCACGGGCCCCAGGGGACTGTCCGAAAACGGCTCGAGGATGAAGCGCTCTTCCTGGGGGGAGGCCCCTGGGTCCAGGGCCCGTTATGCTCGGGACCCGCTCCCTTCATGCTCGGGCCTGGGCTCTTGGGCGCGACCCCGTGGACACGCGGTCGCACGGGTGCTTCCCGCCCGCGGGGGCACGCCCGAAGCAGGAGAGCCCCGTATCCCATTGGGGCCGCGAGGCCGCGGACACGGAGAGGTCCCCCGCCCGCGAGGCTCGCCGTGGCGAGCCCCTGCAGCGAGCCCGCGCTCGAGAGCAGGGCCGAGTTCCGGCGCCTGGTGGGGCTGCAGCGGGCCATGATCTAGGACTCGGGGCTGGCCAGGCGTGGCGGATAGTTCTCGGAGGAGGAGGACGACGAGGAGGAGGAGGAGGAGGAGGAGCAGGCGGCGGCGGCTGCGGCGGCGGCGGCGGAGGAGGAGGAGGAGGAGGCGGATGGCCGGGTCTTTGAGGCCTCTTGGATCTCAGAACCCCCCCCCCGTCAGCTTTCCATACGTCACCCGGTCCCCCCCTCGTTCGCGCACGCGCCTCGGGCCGCGAATTGCAAGCCCCACCCCTCCATCGGACGCCCCCCGCTTGGACGCCCCCGAAGGAGGTCGCCTCCGGTGCCCTCCGGCGCCGGGGTGTCGCGCAGGCCCTCGCCAACACCGCCTGGGCGTGCGCGCGGCTCGCGCTGCAGGACGCGCCCCTCCTGGCGGCGCTGCCGGCGGCGACCCTGGACCTCCAGGCTCAGAGGGGCCTCCTCCTCCTCCTCCCCCTCCCCCTCCCCCTCCTCCTTCTCCTCCTCCTCCTCCTCCTCCTCCTCCTCCTCCTCCTCCTCCTCCTCGTCCTCGGTGGCGAGTCCGAACCTGCCGCATCCGAGGAGGAGGGCGCGAGAGAAAGACACCCGCGGAACGGTTTCGGCCAGGTTCGGCCTCCGGGGGTCACTTGCGGGCCCCAGGACCGTCAGAAACGGATCCGGGGGGAAGGGCTGCACCGGATGGACCCGGGGAGGGGCCCGGGGACTGGCTACAAAAGCGGACTTGGCCTCGTCGCCCGGACCTCGCAGATTCGACGGTTCCGGCAGCTCGATGGGCAGCGCAGCGAGGGCTCGGAATTCGTCGAAGCCGTGGCGAAACCCGAACCTGCCCCCGCCGAACGTCGATTCAGGAGAATCGATGGTTGGTCGGGGTCGGGTTCGGATGTTGCCACCTAGGAAGAGATACCGATGCGGCGAACTACCCTTCTCAATCGGGCACAGGCTCTGGATGATTTGCTCCAGAGCGCCCCGGAACACTCTCAGAACGTTCCGGAACGCTCTGAGAAGGCCGCGGCGCCCGATTCGGTCTTCAGGACCGCCAGATAGCGGAGATCCCCGATTTAGCTTTCTCCGATTCTGTCCCGATCCTGGCTACGTGTTGCCTCCCCTCATCACCACGACCTGGATTCGCGTCGAGCTCCTGGTTAGAGCGCAGCTCCGGAGCGGTCCAGGGCGCAGGGGTAGCGGTACCTTCCCAGACATCTCACGTCTTGGTTTGTTCCCTTCGGCATCCCCGAAAGTCCGGTCTACTCTGTAAGAACGGTTTTTTGAAGGCAGATCTGCCTTCAAGGAGGAAAGACTGGTCTACTCTGTAAGAACGGTTTTTTGAAGGCAGATCTGCCTTCAAAAAACCATTTTTTGAAGGCAGATCTGCCTTCAAAAAACCGTTCTTACAGAGTAGACCAGCCCCTCCCCCAGGGCAGCTTTTTTTTCATCCCCGAGGCATGCCAGCCTCCCGAGGCCGGCGAAGGCCCTCCACAGGCTGGCGAGGGCCCCCAGAGATTTCCCGCCGTTGTTTCGCTTCACGACGCGAGCGTGTCTGGTTTTTGTTTGCACTGCTTCAGGGGAGCGTCTACTCTGTAAGAACGGTTTTTTGAAGGCAGATCTGCCTTCAAAGAGGAAAGACTGGTCTACTCTGTAAGAACGGTTTTTTGAAGGCAAATCTGCCTTCAAAAGAACGGTTTTTTGAAGGCAGATCTGCCTTCAAAAAACCGTTCTTACAGAGAAGCCTTCAAAAAACCGTTCTTACAGAGAAGGCAGATCTGCCTTCAAAAACCGTTCTTACAGAGTGAACCAGAGATGCACCAGGGACAAGTCAGCCAGTACGATCGGGCGACACACGCATGTGAGGATGTGCCACCTGTAGCCTCAGCGGCTCGGCATCACCTGTCAGAGAGGCGCCTACTCGTTCAGGCTCACGGGTTGCATGGGCCCCTGTTCGGCCACCTGTGGGGCCGGGAGAAGAGGGCAGGAGAGGAGGAGGAGGAGGAGGAGGAGGAGGAGGAGGAGGAGGAGGAGGAGGAGGAGGAGGAGGAGGAGGAGGAGGAGAGGAGGAGGAGAGGAGGAGGAGGAGGAGGGGGGGGGGCAGGTTTACGACGCGAGCATGTCTGGGTTTCTGCCCCCCCACAGGCGGAGTTCGAGCCGCAGCACCTGACCAACACTGCGTGGGCCTTCGCGGTGCTGGAGGTCGGCGGCGCGCCCTCGCTCGATGCCCTGGCGTCCCCCGCGGCGGCCCACATGCACGAGTTTAAGCCGCAGGATCATGGCGTTCGAACCTGCACGCCGGTCGTTGAAAGTAGGTATTTTTGGATTCCCAGATCCCAATCTACTTCAAGCGCCTTCCTACTTCAAGAATCGGCACGCTCTTGCTGTGTTTTGTTATTCTCTGGGAGGACCTGGACCCAATCAACTTCATCCGCCTTCCTACTTCATGTTTTTACCTACTTCTTCCGACCGACGTGTACTCTGGCCTTGACCACCAGAAAGAATTTCGAGCGCCAGACGAGTACCCCCAAAAACTCGAGGGCTTTCGCGTGCCGGGCCCTGGGAGACACTCTTTCGACACCGGTTCGACACTCGCTCGACACCTTTCTCCGGGTGCCCGAAATCATTTCTGGGCCGTGGTCCTGATGACCCAGACCCCCGACGTCATGAATTTTTCATGACGTCGACCCCCAGCGGTCTGGACCCATTCCCCGGACCGTTTTTTCGTCCTGAGTCATTTTTTGACGGTCCCGAGGGCCGGTAAGGGCCCCCAGAGGCCAAAAATAACCAAAAACCTCCCGTCGTGATTTTTTCATAGCTCGAGGGGGTCTGGGGAGTACGATGGGAGCCACCTGAGCCGCAGGACATCTCCACCTCGAGGGAGGCCACGCCGCGCTTGGACACGAACCTCCGGAGGTCCGCGCGGAGCTCTCGGATCGGCGCAGGGGCCCCCATCCTCGGCGCGCGAAGCGCGCCCAAGGGGGCGGGAGCCTGTTTTTTTTGGATTCAGGCAAGTTTACTTGCATGGCGTTCGCCCCCCCCCCCCTCGCCCCTCTTCAAGCGAATATACTAGCGTGCAAGTGCCTCTTTCGACTTGCGTGATTTCCGCGCACCCCCTCCCCCGGGCTTGCTTCAGGCTCAGCCCCCCCCCCCCCGTCCATGCAAGTAAACTTGCCAGAGTCTAAAAAAAACAGGCTCCAGGGGGGGCGCCCGGGGGGCCCCGGCGCCCATCCGAGAGATCGGCGCAGGGCTCCGAAAATTTGTGCTCCTGCGGTGTGGCTCTGTGTTCCTCGGCCAACACTGCGTGGGCGCTGGCTCGGCGCGAGGTCGCCCACAGCCCCTTCCTGATCGCGATGTCCTCCGAGGCCGTTCCGAAGGTCGCGCTGTTCGGACCACAGGACCTGTCCACCACCGTGTGGGCCGTCGCTGTGCTGCCGTGGCGCGATGCGCAGCTGCTGCAGGCCGTGTCGGAGGCGGCGATGCAGCGCATCGGCTCCTTGAGCGGGCAGGACCTCCCCAGGAGCAGAAGACTACATGAGCACACACTTTACGACGTCCGCGCGGATTTCATGGATCGGCGCAGGGACCCCCTGGCGGCGCCTTTGCCACCGCCCCTGGCGCGCACCGCGCGCCAGGGAGGGGGCCCAGCGCCGATCTGTGAAGTCCGCACGGACCTGCGACAGCTCGTCTTTACACAGGTTCCTTGGCATCGCTCGGACGTAGACATTTGTCTCGGCGAGGCCAGCGCCAGAAAATGTTGACCATCTCGGAGCATCTTGGATCATCTGGAGCAAAGAATCACACACACACACACACATGCGCACTCGAAGCCAGGCAACACACGTGGAAGGACGCCCGAGCGATTGCCAGATGCTCACGCAGTGGTCTGCTCCTCCAACCTCACCAACACCTCGTGGGCGTTCGCGACCCTGGCGTTCCGCAGCGCTCCGCTGTTTGCCGCCATCGCTGCGCCGTCGATCGCTGCGCTCGGCGGCGCTGCCGCCGCGGGCCGGTGGCCGCCTCGGGCCTTGGCGAGCACCGCGTGGGCCTTCGCGACGCGGCGCGTCGCGGACGCCCCGCTCTTCGGTGCCCTGTCCGGGGCGGCGATCCGCAGCATCGGCGAGTTCGACGAGCAGAGCTTGTCCAACACGGCCTGGTCTGCGGCGGAGGGGTCGATGCCGCCGCCCTGCCTTCGTGTTCGCCTCTGCTGGCGGGGAGGCCCCCTTCGCCCCCCGTCGCCACGGCCCGAGGCCCCCTGCCCGTCGCGAGATCCGCTTCGGAAGCCTGGTCAGAACGCACCCCGGGAGAGGTCCCGGGGAGTAGCGGCATCGGTATTTTTCCAGATGTCCGATGTCAACGCGGCGTCCCCAAAAGTCCCGACCCGTTCCCTAGGAACGAGTTCCCGTCCCGAGCCGATGGTGGACGGGCCCGTGGCTCGACGAGGGTCCCTGGCGGTCGAAGATTGACAAAGTTTGTCCGCCGTGATTGTGAAGGCTTTGCGGCGGGTACCGTCGACCTTGAGGAGGAGGAAGGAGGACCAGTGAACACCCAAGACGCATCAACGATGTTGAAATAAACCATCCCTCCAAGCTCCCTCTTCATAGGACTCATGTCCATTCAGACAACCGCTTGAAGATCGTAAAGCGTGCCAGAACACCATTCTCGGGACTCGAACGCCACGAATAAACTTGATTGTTGCGTCTAGACGATCCTGAATTGCGCCAGAGCGCCGTTCCTGGGACTTCAACACCTCAAATCAACGTACATAACTGCCGCGCCCTGACAGTCCTGAATCGCTCCAACACATAATGTGTGGTACGTTGGCCATGGGAACCCGTGACACTCCTGCAATTGTTTAAGACGAGTGCGCGCAGCGTTGAGGCGAGAGCCACATGTTGAAAAGAAGCCGTGTTGAATCCGTAAAACTCTTGCAAGTAATTCAGATGAATGTGCGCGGTGCTAATGCGATAACCACATTTTGAAAGCCGCCCGCACTCAATGCGTTTCGCTCTCGCAGAAGTTTAAGACGAATGCGCGCGGCGCTAAAGCGAGAGCCACATTTTGAAAACCGCCCGCCCTCAATCCGCGACATTCTTGCACATGTTTAAATCGAATGTGCGCGGCGCTAAGGCGAGAGCCACATTTTGAAAACCGCCCGCCCTGAATCCGTGAAATTGTTGCCAATGTGGGATCTTCAGGGAAATAAATTTCGAGGGATTCTTAAGCGAAGCGCCTGGCCAGCCCTTTCGGCCGGCATCGGGGGGGCGCGACAGGGAGGACTTACTCATAAGGGAAAGGAACGGAGGAGTAAGAGGAGGAGGAGGAGCAGGAAGGAGGAGAATGGGAGGGAGAGGGGCGGAAACGGAGAAAGACAAACATCTTCGATCGTTATTGTTGTCACGACGCAAGCACTTTTAGGTTTCACAGCACGGGTGTTGGTCGTCCCAGGTCTTGCGCAGCGCTGGCGGTGGAGGACAGGCCGCTCCTGCGCGCGCTTGCGCTGCCCTCCACGTCGCTCGTCAGGGAGTTCAAGGCGCAGGAGGAGAAGACATACACACAACACACACATGTGTATATAAACTCTGAGCTTTGTGAAATGTCGAAGTATGTGGGAGGGGAGGGGAAGCGTGAGATGCAGGATGCGCGTAAAGTTATACAGATCTGTCAAACTGTACCACCGCATCCGTAAGACTGTGCAGATTTGGTCGTGCTGCCCTGGGCCCCCTCGGAGGCGCAGGGCGTCGTGAACACCGCGTGGGCATACGCGGTAATCCAGAGGCGCCTCGAGGGGCGAGCGGCCGAGCGCGGCTGGCGGGGCCGGGCGGAGCCCGCGGGAGCGCGGCGAGCAGAGAGGTGCGATTAGTGGCTGCACTTGGTTCGGCGGCGCGCCGAGGCCGATGATCCTCAGAACGTGTGTGGCGTTCGGGAGGAGGATGAGGAGGAGGAGGAGGAGGAGGAGGAGGAGGAGGAGGAGGAGGAGGAGGAGGAGGAGGAGGAGGAGGAGAGGAGGGGGGGAGGAGGAGGAGGAGGAGGAGGAGGAGGAGGAGGAGGAGGAGGAGGAGGAGGAGGAGGAGGAGGAGGAGGAGGAGGAGGTGATTCGGTCGAAACGTTTGCTTCGCGTGCCGCGCCGCCAGTTCTGGTCCACCGCGCTCGCGGCGCGGCGCGCCATCCACGGCCCGGTCCCCGGGCGTCGGCGCCCAGAGCCGTGCCCGGCCTCGCGGCCCGCGGGGCAGAGCGGCACGCCATCCGCTCGCAGGGCACGGCGTGTCGCCGGGGCCGCCGCAGCGGCGTGCTAAGCAGAGGTCCCCTGCCTGCGTACAGTGGGAGCGCGCATCAAGAAACCATGTGCTTTTCGTCAGGGTATCCTGGGCTTCTTCGCTCCGCGCGCTGCGCGGTGACTTCCCGCAGCCGGTAAAGAGGCTGCTGCGTTCAGCGTGCTCTGGGCTTCCCCTCGGGTGCACCCCGCGAGCGGGTTTTCAGCGTTGGGTTTCTTGCGAGGGTTTCTTGCGGCTGCGCCCGCACTGTAGCCCAAGGTATGTTTGCCCAGCCCGCCTCCTCTGATCACGAGCAGCTGCTGTCATTCCGCGGTGCGTCTGTGCCAAGTCAGTGCGAGGCTCGTAGACGCGCCAGCGGTGTGATAGCTAACGGCGATGTCGGATAATCAGTGGTAGGGAAGCATGGTCCGTGGCCAAGCCAATTGTAGGAACGCGTGGTTCGTGTTTTCCTATAACTCGTTGTGACATTTTCGATTGATACATTCGCATATCTGAAATGTAGGAAGCGGTGCTTCGTGATTTCCTACATTCTGCTCTGCGTGAGTTCGGTGTCACTAACAAACCAGATCCCCAACCGCACCGTTAACCAACCACTCCGTCAGCGCGGCCTTGGGAGGCGTTCCGCGACACTTCTCTGAAATGCGTCGTTGTTAGTTTGCACCATCTGGGCGCGCTGAAGCGTTCCGGTGGACAAGCACACATTGGCGTTAGCACACGTCTTGAGGATCATCGCCGCCCCTGGCGCGCTTAGCGCGCCAGGGAGGGGGGGGGTCAGCGCCGATTTGAGAGATCCGCGTGGGTCTCCGAAAGTCCATGTTTCATGTCTTTAAAGATTTATTCAGTTGTTCTTCTTCTACAGAAGGCTCAGCAGGCCTCTGGCCTTCTGAGAAGCTGTCGGAGCCTTCTCCGAGGCCACGCCGCCTTTTGAGAAGGCCTGCGTTCTCTCACGTTTCCCCTGGGCGCGACGCCGAATTTCGCTGGCTGCCGTCAGATGAAGGACAGCAGCGGTACTGGAGGCTGAAGGGTGCCCAGACCACAAACAGGCTCCTCGTTCAAGCAGCTGGCTCAAATTCAAATGCCCCCTCCGCCTCTTTCCTCCTCCCCCCTCCTCCATCCGAATACATTCCTCCTCCCCTTTCTCATGTTGCCGTCCTGGGGCGGTCATGTTCGCTCCACCGAATTTCTTAATTTGTTTGGATCTTGAGGGTGCCGTCTCAAGGTGGACAGCGGGCAAGTGCAAGCATTGTGCTTGCCGCCTGTCAGCAGCCACCGGCCTCCTGCTCCTCCTCCTCATCTCTTCCTAATCCTTCTCTTTCTCTCCTCCCCTCCCACGTGCACGCGGGCTTTGCCCAGTCCGTTCGTGCTTCTCTGCGCGCGCGCGCCAGCTTGCAAGCTATTTGTTATGATCTGCGTGGGTTCTTGCTCACTCACGGCTCCCGACGTCAGCCTTCTGGTTTGTTGTTCCTCTCTGCCTGCTCGCTGTCCGCGTACACCTCCATCCCGTTCCTTGCCTCCTCCGCTGGGGATGTCTCGCATGCGACCACCCCGCCGGTCATTCCCAGACAGGCCCCCCTCCGCCGCGTGCCTTTTCAAGCTTGTTCTGAATCCTAAAAGATGCACACTGGCGGTGCCGTTTCCCCGGCATCCCCCTCCGCCGTGCGCCCTTGAAGCTTGCATGTAACGAGCAATGTGGCGGAGCCTATCCCTGTCTGCCGGTCGATGCGGATGAGGCGGGTGTTCGAGGAGCAGGGACCGTAATGCTTAGGCGCATTGGGTCCACCTCACTCTGTCCCTCCTCCTTCTGTCCTCCATCGTGCGATGGTTGTTTAGGCAGCTGCCGTGTGTGCGCTGATGGTGGCCGTCGTGGAAGAGGCGAAGCCGTTTTCGCATGGAATTCATTGGAAGAAATCGTGTCATCGTGACCGTTCAGCCTCGCGTTTCCGGGCCGCCGTGGACGACGACGACGACGACGACGACGATCCACGACAGCCACTACAGACGCAGGAAAGCCCCAAATCACCTAAAAGCCGCGATCCTCGCCTCCCGAACGATGACGACGACGACGACGACGACGACGACGACGACGACCCCTGGACCTCTACAGGAGCGCCTTCCAGGGCCCATTCCGATTCGATCGATCCGATTCGATGGCGAATTGATCCGGCTCGATCCGATTTGATTTCGAATTCCCAGCGATACGATGCGGTCCGATGTTGGCACGGCCTAGTTGCGTGTCCGGGCGACGCAGGTTCAATCCGATTTCGATTCTGAGCCGATGCAGCCCAATCCGATGTTCGTTCCCATCCGACCCGATTTCCCGATTCGATTCTGACCGATCTTGCTTCTGACCCAGGTCAGGAGGCGGGCAGGGCCCTCTGGGGGGGCCCCCCAGAACCAAACACTTGCAAGGTGCATTCGAGAACGTCCGACGATGGCGATCAGCATTTCGCGGCAGGGGTCTGCCAAAACGTTGTTTGACAATCTCGTGGATCGTTTTCGTGTTCTCCTCGTTTTCGTGGTGTGTTCATTCGAGGGCCTTGCATTGGCCAATCATGACTTCGGATTTGCGCCCAGACATTGTTTTGGGCAATCGGTCGGACCTTTTTCGTCTTAAATCGCCATTGCGAAAACGCACAGAAAACGCCAAACACCGTGTTCATCCAGCCGTGGCGACGGGCGCACCCCAGCAAGCAGGAACAGGCACCCAAAGCCGTCCCAACCTCGAATGTCGAAGAGACCCTGACGGCAGCGACGACGGCGTCGACGGCGACGACGACTGCGGCGACGATGGCGACGACGACGGTGACGACAACGACCACGCGGCGACGTCGACTACGACGACGCCGACGGTGACGGGCGACGACGACGACGACGAAAACGACGACGACAGCGAAGACGATGAGGACGAGGACGACGACGACGCTTCCGCGGGAGCGGCGGGCGGCGGCGGCGGCGAGGCCTCGACGACCTGTGCAGCAGGACCAGGGCGCCCCCCGCCCCGGCCGCCCCGGCCGCCCCGCGGCGAGAATCGCCCTCGGGGCCGTGCTGGGCCCAGGGGAGGGTCGGACAGGGCGGAGGGGCCACTTCGAGCCAATCGATGTTGCTCGCTGTTCTAAGCTAGGCCTCCCAGATGGGACTCGAATAGATGGGGTCGGAGGGTCGCGCCGCATCGCCGATGCATCGGCGATGTGGCTCGATGTAGAGCCCGATGTTCTCCACGCCGATGGCGCCGATGTAACGCCGACGTCGCCGATGCATGGGCAATTTATCGGCGATGCGGCGCGACCCTCCGACCCCATCTATTCGGACCCTACCTAGGTGGCCCCTAGCCAGGACGAGAGCAGGATGGCAGGAGCCATGTCGACCCGATCGACGCCGGCGCGGGCCGACAGTTCTGCCTTTCTCCTCAGACTGGGGCTGCTACGGTCGGCGTCTGGGGGGAACGCGCAGGTCTGAGCTTGATCTGGGGCCCCAGAGGGGCCCCAGTCCCTCGCGTTCCCCGCTCTCGCCTCTGCGAACACCGCCGACGTCGAGAACTTAGGCCAGCCCGCATATAGATTCCGTCAGGCCCGATCCGATTCGATCCCGGTGCCCCGCAGCCCGATGCGGCCGGACGCTTACGTGGAGAGCTGCTGTGCATCTTGGCGCAGCCGATCCTGTCCGATGTCAATTCCGCGCCGATGCAGCCGCCCGATCCGACGCGCATGCCTGATCGGTGCGATTTCCAGGCTCGATGTTGACTCATCGTGGGATGACGACAAATTTCAGGAGGGAAAGAAACACACAGACACAATTAATCGTCGACTCCCAGGCAAATATGCGAAGATATGGGAAGTGGGGGGAAGACAAAACCCCACAAAATATGGGGAAATATGGGGAATGTGTTTATTTGTGTGTATTTATTTGTGTGTCCTGGGGCCCCTTCAAAAGTCTGATCGAGACAAGCTGGGAATCTCTGAGAGCTGGCGGGTCTTGAGGATGTACCGGGCGCTGCAGCCGCATCATAGCGTCCTGGAGCCCAGAACGCTCTGGAGCGATGTATCTCTATCTTAGGTCTGCCTGAGTGGAGGGCGGAAGAAGGTTGCGAAGAGGAAGTGCAGCACTGGCAACACCTGGGTGGCCATACCTCCTCGCGTCGTGAAACAAATCAAGGCGGATGGGCTTTCGTTGTTTTCGGACGCTGGGGGACCGTGCTGGGCCTTGGGACTGGCACAAACGGCTCGGGGTGAAGATTCGGTCCCAGGAAAAAGGTCTGCTACGCTGCGAACGTTGTTCGGTTCAGGTATCGCCATGGGGCATCGGGTGACGCGTTGGGTTTCTCCCTCTTTCCCATCCTCCCTTCCTCTTCCTGATTGCAACGTACGCACGAAAGCTTCAGCGAGATACTAAAAAGAGGAGGAGAGGAGGAGGAGGAGGAGGAGGAGGAGAAGGAGGAGAAAAGATGAATTCTACGAGAGTTGCTTAATTGCCGCGCACCCCCGGCGCCCTTCCCATGACCGAGAGTGTTGGTTAGGTGCCACGCGCACTCGGATGATAGGTACCGCCCTCTTCGTTTGCTTACCCTCCTCTCTCCTTCTCCCTCTTTCTTACCCTCCGTTCTCCTCCTCCCTCTCTCTCTCCCTTGCGCTCGTCTCCTCCCCCTCTTTCCTGCTCCTCCTCATCCCTTCCTCCCCGTCCGCCTCTGTGGTCCCTCTGCCGCTGCAGCCGCAGGTGCCCAGCGACGCCAGCAACTTCAGCCGCAGGTGGAGCAGCTGCAGCGGCTCCCCGGGTCCGGAGCCGCGGCGGGAGCGCGAGAAACCTGCCTCGTCGAGGGGAAGGGCGGGAAGGCTCAGGAGGGACGTTTTTCCGTGGGGCGTTGGAGGTCCGAGGTTGTCCAGCATTTTCTCTGGTTCTCGGCGCGTTCCCCCGCCTCGGGAGGCCTCCCAGCGGCGGCGCCTCGCCCCAGGGCGTTCTGGAGATGCCCGGATGGCTCCGAGCGGCCGCTGGAGGCCCGGGGAGTGGCCCGACAGCCATCGGGGATGTCAGGGAGGGAGAGGCTCGGGCGATGAGGCTCCGGGCTGCGCACGGACAGCGACCCCCAGGTAGTTCGAGCTTTCCTCAATTGGCTGCCCGAGTGGTCTGAGGCGGAGAGGAGGGAGGGAGGGGAGGGAGAGGAGGAGGAGAGGAGAGGAGAGGGAGAGGGAGGGGAGGAGAGGAGGTGAGAGTGGTAGGAGGAGGGAGGGAGAGGGTCGGGTGATGAGGATTAGGGCTGCGCACGGACAGCGACCCCCAGGCAGTTCGAGCTGGCCTCCATTGGCGGCCCGAGTGGTCTGAGGCGGTATCTATGAACCATGGCGCCGCCTCCGGCACCGCCCATGGGCCTCTCCGTGCCCAAGGGCTGGGCTGGGGTGTCGAGACCGCCTCGGATCACTCGGGGGCCAGCTGGGGCCAGCCGGTGTCTGCGCGCAAGCCTAAACCCACGCCATAGGAGTGGTCGGATGGCAGCGCCTTCGAGGGGAGCGAGCGTTTGAACGCCAGCGGTCAGCTGAAGCGGCTACGTAAACGGGGAGGGGGGGTATCTCCACCGCCGCCGTTCTTAACAGCGCGGGGGGGCGTGGTTTTTCGATTTCCACTTCTCGCTTTCGACACGACCAGACGTGTGAACACTTGCACCTCAGAAAGCGGTCGTCAGACAGGCGGCATTATGCGGTCGAGTTGCGCATTCAGAAACGCAACGAGAACGGGAAGGAATCGGGCAGGTGGGCCACGGGCCGATCCTGGACCTCAAAACGTAGCAGAACTGGCGTCGACTACGTATAGAATGTCGATCTCCAAGCCGGGCAACAACGCCCGCAGCTATTCTGAGAACCTCTACCTAAGATCTTCACCCCTTGGCTTTCAAGGACTGCAGGGAGGAGATCAGGAGACAGCTGTGGGCCACTTGCCGCAAGGAGGGCTGGTGTGGGAGCGGTGTCCGCTGCTCTTTGTCCGAGTGCAGACCTGGCACGCCCAGGAGTGGTATGTGCACATGCGCGGCAGGGAGAGGGCTGGGGTCTTCTGAATCCTCCTTCGACCCATGCTCATAGCCATATTTCTCTTGCTCCCTCCTCGTCATCCCTCCTCCTCCCCTTTCCTCCCCATCCGGCCCTCCCTCCTCTTCTCCGCCAGGATGCTGCCTCCCCCGCAAGGCCAAGTCCTGAGGGACAGCGCCCCCACCCCGGTGCCGATGGCCTATAGGCCCTGCGGGGTGTTGGCACACGGCGCGGGGTAGCCGGCGCCCCGCGGGGTACAGGCACGCATGGATAGCTCAACGGACAGCTTCTCCTCTCCTCCTCCGCCTTCTCCTCCTCCTGTTCCTCTTCCTCCTCCTCCTCTTCCTCCTCCTCCTCCTCCTCCTCCTCCTCCTCCTCCTCCTCCTCCTCCTCCTCCTCCTCCTCCCCCTCCTCCCCCTCCTCCTCCTCCCGCCCTGCCTGCCCTCGTCCGCTCTTCCCCCCCCGCTCGCCTCGCCGAAGGAGCACAGCGACGCCACCTTCGGGCTCGATCTCGTGCAGGGCCCGCCCGCGGTGAAGGCCAGGCCCAAGGAAGAGGAGGACGAGGAAGGCGACAGCGACGAAGAGGTGGAAGCAGGGGGGGAGAAGAGGATCCTCCTCTCTCCTTCCTTCCATCCTCTTTCCTCGTCGACCCTCGAAATTCGATCCTTCCCCTCGACCTTCGATCTCCTCCTCCAGCCCTTTCTCCTCCTCCTTCTCCCCCTCCTCGTCAACTCGGACGAGGAGGAGCAAGAGGGATGCAATGCCAATCAGATAGCTGAGCTACAGCCACCGACAAGGCTTCGAGTGGCTCAAAAAGAGGGCACAACCGAAAGGGCCCCATCAGGAACCCGACGCATGAAAATTCGCGTCCTTATTAGCTGCAGCTTCGGCTTCAGCAGGACATATCTAGCACACCGACGCAGTACAATACAAGAACTGCACACAAGGGGCCCATGGGAGGGACCAAGACGAGCATACAAGTGGAAGAAGAGATCAGTTATGCGAGTCGCTCAACGATGCAGGCGCTAGAGGTATTCCCACGAGCCACCGCCGTCAACAAGATGTTCTGGCTGACGGTGGACAACCAGAAGCTGAAAGCGCAGAAGATAATGAACGCCTCCATTGCCAGCCAAACCATACCAGCCCACATCTTGTTGAAAGCTGGGCACAGGCTGAGGTACCGGCTGCTCGAGAGCTGTCCCCGCCACATCGACATCTACCATAACATCATTGGGACATGGGGTCGATCAACATCATGAGGTACGCCAACCCGAGCCAGGACATGATCCCACTTGGACCTTGGGAGATGGACCATCACTTCCCAGACGAAGAGGGGAGCAAGAGCGGCAGCAAGGGCACAAGCGCAGAAAGATCAGTTCAGAGTACCGATGTGTAGGTTGCAGAAAAGAGTTGCGATGGGAGAAAATAGGAAAATCGACCAAAGCTTCGCGCATGCAATACCACCAAGGAAGCGACGACGGAACCAAAGCTCCGACGGGGGAATGTGGCACCACGTGGCGGACACAAACACAAAGAAGGCAGATGTGAATGAGTAGAATAGCTGCTTTGGCTCAAACGACGGGAGGCAGCATGTTCTGACCCCAGACACCCCAGACAGGGGCACTACTTTCAGAACCTCGCCGGCCAGAAGCGAAACATGACGGCCGCAGTTGGCGAGGTGAAGTTAAAGCTGAACCAGGAGGAGAGCGCAGTTGACAAAGAGAGGGACGCGGAGACGCCGCGCTTGGCAGACGAGAGCAAAATGGAAAAGGCGATGTCCCAAGTACC
>CAUYUJ010000370.1:410904-458404 GCA_963575745.1 Prorocentrum cordatum | reverse complement strand
AGTCATACCACGCGCCTCCTCGTCAAGCAGCCTGACCAGCGCAGGCCTTAGTTTGGCATCGTTTGGTATCTCTTGGAAGCGAGGGTGGTCAAAAGCGAGGTAGGTTTGTTTTCCCCCAAGCGGTGAAAAAATTGCCCTGCTACTTCCGGGGCCCCATCTATTCCCCCTCCCCCCCCCTCTGTCCGTCGAGGGCGGCCGCCGGTCGACCCATTACCCCCCCCCTTGCCTGGTGGGGCCACCATCGCCCCCAGCGGCGGCCAGGGGCGCTCCCCCCCCCCCCCCCCTCTCGAACAGTCGGCAGCAGTGCTCGAGGGTAGCCTCCTCCTCCTCCTCCTTCTCCTCCTCCTCCTTCTCCTCCTCCTCCTCCTCCTGCTCCTCCTCCTCCTCGTCCTCCTCCTCGTCCTCCCCCTACTTTTCTCCCCGCAGCCCCCCCCCCCCCTTCACCGCTGCTTTTTCCTCTGAGGCCCCAGAGGGGCGCCCCTGGCGGCCCTCTGCGGGGGCAGGGCCATAATTATTCCGCCGAGGCTCCCTCAAAGGAGCGGGGCGCCGTTCAGACGCCGCCCCCAACGTTCTCAACCTCAACCTCATCGTCCTCCTCCTCCCCCCCCGTCTCCCTCCCCAGCATCTCCACTCGCCCTCTCCCCCACCTCCCCCCTTTCACGCAATCTCCTTCTCCGCCCCATCTCCCTCCTCCCCACTTTCCTCCTTCTCAGTCGCCCCTCCCCACGTCACCATCCGGGGGAAACGAGGAGGGGCGAGGGTGGAAGGCGGATCACGTCGAAGCGCGGCGGGGTAGGTCATGTCGGGCCAGGTAATTCCTCGAATTCGATCCCCCACGCCAGCAGTGCCACCCGGAGACTTCTGAGCGTGGCTTTCGCGGCATCCGTCGATACACGAACCGTTGTTGAGCCCTAGTGGCCTCTCGAGCGGCGCTCTCGCTGCCATTCCGCCGATTAGACACGCAGCTTTGACGGGCTGGGCCAACGCTCGCGAAGCCTCCGATCCACCCGCATCCCTACCCCCCCGTCCCACTACCAACGGAGCAGCCACGTCCTCGGCCTTGGCCAGCGCCAGTGCGCCAGCGTGCCATACCGCTACCGCGGGCGAGCCCCCTTTCTCGGCGGTGTTCGAGCTTCCCGCCGTGGATGTTGGCCCAACGTACCCTTGGACAGCCCAATATGTTGGAACAGTCCTCCATCGATTGGGTCGTCGTTTCCTCCATGGTGTGCCTGGCCAGGTTCGTGAACATCGTGATGTACGGTGGCCTGTGCTCCTTGATGTACACCTGCTCGCCCGTGTGCAAGCAACTCGCCCGGGACGGCGTCGGGCTCCGCCTTTGCCGCCCTGGGCATTCTCCCGACCGAGGCCAGGCCACGCCCTCCATCGCCGCGATCTGTCCATCGCCCGTCGGCACCAGCTTCGCCATGCTTCGCCAAAGGCACGATGGGCCTCTCGAAATCGACCTTGCTGCCTTGCCCGTTGCCCGTCTTCCTCGCCTGGTCGTCTCCGCCCTTGCCGCTGACCTTCAGCACCCTGCCCGCCGATACAGTCGGGGCCCTGAGGAAGGAACCCTTTTCGTTAGGGAGGGGCTCCGCGTTCCTTAAGTGTTTCGCGGCTTGCCTCAGGTTTTCCTTACGTTTTCGATGGGGGATCGAAGTTTAACTTATGGAAAAAAGGGGCCTCGTTCCTTGTTTAGGGTTCCTTAGGTCAACGCCCCGCCGATACAGGGCCCTCCGCCGCTGCCGACGCCCACGGCCGCCTCATCCAGCGGGACACCCTGCACCGCCTGGTGGCACAGGGCCACCAACCAGCGCGCCAGAAGGCCCAACCTGCGCGAGAGAGCAGTGCCGTCCCTGCGTCTCGGCGCGGCCCGCCCGCGGCACGCCCGCGGCACGCACGGCGCGGCGGATGGGGAAGGAGGCACCTCATCCTCGAGCATTGGCCCGTTTCCCTCCCAAACCCTTGCCAGGTCGTTCTCCTGTTGGATGACGTTCGAGGCGAAGACCTCAAGCGTAGCGTGGGGAGTGTCGACGGCCCAGAATGCATGGCCATGAGCTGATCGCGGAGCTGGTCGGCATTGACGCTCTGATCGCAGGAGCCCGTCTCCATTTTCAGTTACAGCTTGCAAGCCTCATCGTCCAGCTCAATGACCAGGGTCTGGTCATGGTACGTCGCTGGTGGTCGCGCCGTCCATCTTCTCTTGCCTGTCGATGCACCTCGCGTCGAACTGCGTCTGCATCTTCGTCAGCTTCTCCTCAAAGGACTGCAACGTCAGGTCGAGCCTGCCAAGCTGCGCCTAGAAATGGTGGAGCGATGCACCTGCGCACGGCGGGCTGACTTCAAAATCTGTCTTTATGTTCTTCATCTGCAGTTCCTTCCTGGCGTCGGCGCCGCCCGTCTCGTCTGCCCTGTCCGCGAATTCCTGCTGCATGTCAACCTGCAGGCCCACATCCGAGTGGCCAGCAGTGCTCTTCAGCTTGTTGAGCTTCCCGAGGCGCGATGCCACTGGGCCAGCGCTCCTGTCACTCAGGAGGGCTTTGGCCTGGCTGACGCTGAGCTCCGCGGCGAGGCCCGCGCCGCGTCGCCGAGCTGCACCACACGGACCTTCAGCAGCGCCGCCAGCTGCACCAACGGGACCACAGGAGGCGATGCACGCAGATCTGCGCTGCCATCTCGCACAGCTCTGGCCACATCACCTTGTACGGCCATGTTCGCCGCCGCGGCCAATGCGCTGTGCAGCTGCTTGCCGCCAAGGTTCAGCGTCGTCAAGCCCGGCACGGCCTCGAACACCACCTGCGCGGCCGGCGGGAGGCTTTCCAGAAAGTTGACCGCCATGGCACTTGAGTAATTGCCGCTTGCGAGCGTAGACACCAGTCTGACGCCTCGAGCCAAAGATGGCGACGGGCGAAGGAGGCGGCGGAAGAGGAGGAGGAGGAGGCGGCGCGGAACAGGGGGGAGACGAAGAGTGTGAGCGAGAGGAGGAGGGGGAGGAGGGGTCGGGGAGGGAGGAGGGGAACAGGGCGGAGGCGACCCGCTAGCTGTCGACCTCTTCCCTCTCCTGACACTCCGCCTCATGAGGAGGGACGTCGCAGACTGGCTGTTCCGGCAAGGAAGCCACCTGTCAGGCTTTGTTCGGGCCTCCTGGGGCCTGGCAGGATCGGATGGTTTGCCCTGGATCGGCGGGCAATTTGGCGTCAGTCGGACGAGCACCTGCGCTGAGGAGGCTTCTTGGGCGGCCCGTGGCAGAGCAGCGTAGCGCGCATCAGTCCGGGCAGGCGCCACACACGCGCATGGATGGATGGTTGTACGTACGCACGTGTGTATGTATGTATGCATGTACGTATGTATGTATGTGTGCATGCATGCATGCATGCATGTATATATGTGTATGCATATGTGTATTTGTGTACGTATGCATGTATGTTTGGATGTATGTATGTATATATGCCTATGTATATGTATATATATAAAATACAGGTGTCTGCCTGTCGGTCGGTCTGTCTGCATGTATGCATGTATGTATGTATGTGGTGACGCATGCATGTCTGTATGTAGGTAGACATATAGGTAGGCAGGTAGGTAGGTATGTGTGCATGCTTGCATGCGTATATGAATGTATGAAGATATCTATGTATAGACGCATGGATGTGTGTATGCATGCATGCATGTATGAGTGTGTGTGTAGGCATGTACGTATGCATGCGCGTATGCATGTATATGCATGTATGTGTGTGTATGTATGCATGAATGCATGAATGCATACATGTATGCATGTATGGGTATGCACGTGTATGTGTATGTCTGTATGGATGGATGCATGTATTCGTGTATGGGTGTACGTATGTGTAAATGTGTGTGGATGTGTATATATGTATACATGTGCGTGTGTATGCCTGCGTGCGTGTATGCGTGTACGAATGTGTGTATGCATGTATGTATGAATGTATGGATGCTGACATGCATGTATGTATGCATGTATGTATGACTGAGTGCATGAATGAACGTGTGTCTACGTATGGATGAATAGATGCATAACATGCATGCATGTATGGATGAATGGATGTATTGGTATATGGACTGATGGATGGATGGATGGATGTACGTATGTGTGTATGTACGTGTGTATGTGTACGTGTCTGTAGATGCGTATGACCCTGAAGGCACGGCTAAAATCCGTTGGCGTGGGGTTGTGTATGTATGTTCGTGGCGTCGGCGTGATCGATTCATGCCAGCAGGCGGGCTGTCGGTGGTAGTTGCGATGGCCACGCCGCAGGTGTTCACCCACAAGCGCACGCGGTCTGTGCGGAGCAGCCCCGTGCAGGAGTAGCTGAAGAGGGCTCTCCGTGCACTTCCGCTGCATCCTCGGGGGACCTTTGTACCTCAAAAGTGGTGCTTGTTCTCGCGCCCGACGCAGGCTCGATGCGGGCTCGACGCGGATGTGGCGATGATTCGACGCGGATTCGACGAGTTCAACATGGATTCGGCATGGATTCGACGCGGACAGGGGCGCGATGGGACACACAAGGTCCCCCGAATATGTAACATGAGTGCACTTACCGATGCAAAAGGCAGTGGTGGTTATCAGCTCCTCGCCTCGTTGAGGCGCAGAGTCGCCAGGCCAGTTGGCCAGTCTCCAGGGCCAGTTGGTCGGTTTGAATCGTCGTTTAAATGCAGCTGGCCGCCAGAGCAGTGGCGTGCATCTCTCGCCGCACAGGCGGCCGAGCGGATTTGAAGGCTTACGCGGGCCAGCAGCCAGTTGGACTGCTGGGAGCGGCTCCCGCGGATCACCCGCGCCGAGGCCGACTTTGGCGGGCACGGCCCCTGCCAGCGCCCAGCTCGTCGTGGGCCGCAGGTTTCTCAGGCCCAGAGCTGCGAGCGGGCGTCGGCGGACGTGTGGCCTCGGCGGCGCGCAGAGGGTACACGCTGGTCGTTGAAAGTAGGTATTTCTGGACTCCCAGGTCCCAATCTATTTCAAGGGCCTTCCTACTTCAAGAATCGACATGCTTTTGCTGTGTTTTGCTATTATCTGGGAGGACCTGGACCCAATCCACTACATCCGCCTTCCTACTTCATGTTTCTACCTACTTCTTCCGACCGACGTGTATAGGGGGCCAGGGGGGCGCCATGAATCGAAGACCAGCCATCGGCATGAGCACAAGATTGGCATCGCTCGGACGAATATTCTGCCCGGCGAGACCAGGGCCAGAACATACAGACCAGATTGAGGCATCTGTTGGACAATCTGGATCAAGCACAGAAGAAACACGCACGAAACCAGACTACGCAAGGGAAATGGACGTCCGGGCAATGGTAAGTAATTTCCTGGAGCTCCGCGCGGCTTTCTTGGATCGGCTCTGGGTCCCCCCCCCGCCCGTGCTCCGCGCGCCAGGGAGGGTGGTCCAGCGCCAATCCAACAACTCCGCGCGGACCTCCGAGAGGTTATGATTATGCCGTCTCCTCTAGCACAGGGATCCGAGAGTTTGTCCACCTTCGGGCTCATGGGTGCCGTCCACAGGCCCCAGGACCGTCCACAAAAGCAATTCTGGATGAAGAGCTGGCTCTGGGGAGCGCCCCAGCGCCCGTGCCCTCCTCCTCCTCCTCCTCCTCCTCCTCCTCCTCCTCCTCCTCCTCCTCCCCCTCCCCCTCCTCCTCCTCCTCCTCCCCCTCCTCCTCCTCCTCCTCCTCCTTCTCCTCCTCCTTCTCTCCTCCTCCTCTCTCCTCCTCCACCTCCTCCTCCTCCTCCTCCTCCTCCAACTCCCTCCTCCTCCTCCTCCTCCCTCCTCCTCCTCCTCCTCCTCCTCCCCTCCCCCCCTCCTCCCCCCTCCTCCTCCCCCCTCCTCCCCTCCTCCCCCCCTCCCCCTCCTCCTCCCCCTCCTCCTCCTCCTCCTCGAAACAATGATCATGCAAGCTTGTGCGAAAGCACCAGGGATCTTCGAAAGCCTCCTGCCTCCAGAAAGGTCATCTCAGAAGCGACCGAGCCCAGCCACGGAGCGCCCCTGTCTTCCTGGTGGGTAGGGGCAGGAAGATCAAATGAGGCTTCTGAGGAGGTGGCTGAGGGTGTGTGTGTGTGTTTTCCCTTCTGAGAAGGCAGGATGTCTTCTCAGAAGCTCACTCCCTTCTGAGAAGGCTACCCCCCTCGCCCCACCTGCTGCGCGCTGCCAGTTGCCTGCAAGCGCGTAGGGGTTGCCTCTGGAGGGGGGGCGCCTGGGGGGGCTTCCGTTTGGTCAGCGTTGTGAAAGTGTTCGAGCTCAACCGTTCTGCGAATGTGGTTTGTTGTGTGTGTGTGTGTTGGTTATCCCCCTGTGCTTGTCGCAGATGCTTTGTGCACCGGTAGCAACTTTTTTGTTTCGATTTGATGTTATGCACAGTTCGCGCAGCTCTGAAGGAGCGAAGCGCGCCACCATGACTAGGGTAGGCGCAGTCAACCATGACAGTGCCGTCATGATTAGACCAATAAGTCGCGGAGCCATGTAGCTGTGCCGCTGCGCGATTGATGGGTGGTGCTTGCAGCAGCGCTTCCATCATTGTATGAAAGAGGGGGGAGAGGGCGATTGCCCCGGTGCTCGTCATGAACTTGCTCGGCCTTGCCAATCCATTCCAGGAGGGTCGCTGTGTCAGGGAAGCGATCATTTGGGTTGCCGCTGCATCTCCCTGCCAATGCGAGATTGCAAACGGGATCGGGATCAAGCAGGATGAGGCGAGAGTGCGATGGCACAGTTGGACAGCAGGGTAGGCGGAGCGATATGGATAAGAGTGGAGCAGCAATACCGGCTGGTCGCAAGCGCAAGCAGCGCAGAGGGAGTATGGACGTGGAAGTACTTGTCTGCTGCGCACACAGTCGCCAGTTGTGGAGCGTTGGCTGCGGCGGTCGCCTGCAGCGATGTGTACGAGTTCCGTCTGATGCGACGGGCTTCCAGGCTTCTCTGCAGGTCCTCATTTCGAATGCACAATTTTTAATTGTTTTGACTGGTGGTTCCTGTCTTTTTTTTTGAAGATATCACAGGATAGGCGTCATCACGTGGTCTTCTGGGACGCCGTCATGCTACACTCATCCGCCGCCCATCCTCGTCTCGTGCGGTAGTCGTGCACTCGCGGGCGCTCTCTAGAGGCTTGCCCAGTAACCTCATCCCTCGCCCCCCCCCTCCTTCTGCCTCCCCATAGCTCCGACGTCGTGCGCTTGTTCGCAACATGGGCCCCCAGACATCTGGACCCCTTTCCCTGGGACTGGTTTTTCATCCTGAGTCGTTTTGTTGATGGCCCCGGGGCCAGCAGGGTCCCAGGGATAGCGAAGAGTGCTCAAAACCGCCCAGCGGCATTCTTCACAACGAGGGGGGTGTCCACAGCAGGAATGTCCACAAGCAAACGAGTCGTCCATCTGTGGGCATTCCTGCTGCCCTACCCAGCCCGCTCTTCTCGCCAGCCGGGCACGCCTCCAGCGGACCCGGTAGGTGCGCCATCAGAGAGCGCCTTGGTCGATCGCGCTGGCCCGAACGAGCGCGGACCTGCGGTTGAACCTCTCATGTCGACTTTGGTGAGCACCCCCCGCGCCCCCAGTTTGAAATTGGCGGGCGGCGCCTCGATGCGTCGATGCGTCGATCTGTCGGCTGGCCGAAATCCTGCGCCCCGCTGGAGATGCCAACCAGCATCGGATCGGGGGCAGAGTGTCGCGCGCCAGCACCCCAGGCGCGCGGCGGTGCAGGATGCTGCCCATCGAGCGTGCGACGTCGGGGAGCGCTCTGATCTTCACGCTCGCCCCCTCCCCCAAGTACTCGGCGATCGGACTTTGTCGGATCGGCAACAAAACTACCCCCTCCTCCTCCTCCTCCTCCTCCTCCTCCTCCTCCCCCTCCTCCTCCTCCTCCTCCTCCTCCTCCTCCTCCTCCTCCTCCTCCTCCTCCTCGCTCGCCCTCGATGAGCACCCTGGTCTTCGCAGCCTCGTGCCCTCACGGGGAGGCCTCCGCGGGCCTTGGACGTCCCGCTATTGTGTTCTGGACATGCGGCTGCGGGCCGTTCGGCCAGAGTCGTCGAACGGATTTCTGCTCCCCGTGGCGAAAAAATGGCCTGCGCGGGATCTCAATCAGACAAGCCAGTCGTCCTCCTCCTCCTCTCGGCCTCGTCTTCCTCCTCCTCTCCCTCGTTCCCTCGTCGCCCTCCAAAAAAAACGAACTCCGTCGTAACGCTCGGCGGGTGTAAAAAAAAGACAAGCCAGTCGTCCTGAGTTCTGTTAGGGTCGCCCGACGTCGGAGTCCAAGATGTTTCGAACTCCGGCCCCGTTGTTCAATTTGCGCCTCTCGCAGCCCTCTCGACCCCTGCCCGAGGACCGCCCTCTCGTCTGGGGGCATCTCTCGATCCAGGCCTCCCAGATGAGGCCAGAGCAGAGGGGGTCGGAGGATCGCGCCATATCGCCGATGCATCGGCGACGCGGCGCGATCGGGAGTCCGGTACTCCAGGTTTCGTAATAAAGGGAGGGGGGTCTCATTTCGGGGGGGGTCTCTTCCAGGCTATCTTGGAGGGCCTGGGGGGTCTGGGGACGATGTTTTGGAGGGTTCTCCCACGGGGGGGGGGTCTGAAATGGCTTGTCTTGGAGGGTCCAGACCCCCTCCCTTCTATTGCGAAGGCCTGACGGCCGGTGCCGCCGACCCTGTTCGCAATGCGCAGCAAGAGATTACGAGGTTGCTCAAGGTCGGCTTGGCTGGAGCCCAGGGGAAGAGGAGTCCCAGGGGGGGGCGTCGTATCTGACCCGGGGGGGGGGTCGCTACCCCCCCCCCCTCCCGGCGGGGGAGGGATCAAAGGGAAGGGGCTTCCCTTCGACTCAATTACGAGGTTGCTCAAGGTCGGCTTGGCTGGAGCCCAGGGGAAGAGGAGTCCCAGGGGGGGGCGTCGTATCTGACCCGGGGGGGGGGTCGCTACCCCCCCCCCCCCTCCCGGCGGGGGAGGGATCAAAGGGAAGGGGCTTCCCTTCGACTCAATTACGAGGTTGCTCAAGGTCGGCTTGGCTGGAGCCCAGGGGAAGAGGAGTCCCAGGGGGGGGCGTCGTATCTGACCCGGGGGGGGGTCGCTACCCCCCCCCCCTCCCGGCGGGGGAGGGATCAAAGGGAAGGGGCTTCCCTTCGACTCAATTACGAGGTTGCTCAAGGTCGGCTTGGCTGGAGCCCAGGGGAAGAGGAGTCCCAGGGGGGGGCGTCGTATCTGACCCGGGGGGGGGGTCGACACCCCCCCCCCCCTCCCGGCGGGGGAGGGATCAAAGGGAAGGGGCTTCCCTTCGACTCAATTACGAGGTTGCTCAAGGTCGGCTTGGCTGGAGCCCAGGGGAAGAGGAGTCCCAGGGGGGGGCGTCGTATCTGACCCGGGGGGGGGGTCGACACCCCCCCCCCCTCCCGGCGGGGGAGGGATCAAAGGGAAGGGGCTTCCCTTCGACTCAATTACGAGGTTGCTCAAGGTCGGCTTGGCTGGAGCCCAGGGGAAGAGGAGTCCCAGGGGGGGGCGTCGTATCTGACCCGGGGGGGGGTCGACCCCCCCCCCCCTCCCGGCGGGGGAGGGATCAAAGGGAAGGGGCTTCCCTTCGACTCAATTACGAGGTTGCTCAAGGTCGGCTTGGCTGGAGCCCAGGGGAAGAGGAGTCCCAGGGGGGGGCGTCGTATCTGACCCGGGGGGGGGGTCGACACCCCCCCCCCCTCCCGGCGGGGGAGGGATCAAAGGGAAGGGGCTTCCCTTCGACTCAATTACGAGGTTGCTCAAGGTCGGCTTGGCTGGAGCCCAGGGGTTGCTCAAGGTCGGCTTGGCTGGAGCCCAGGGGAAGAGGAGTCCCAGGGGGGGGCGTCGTATCTGACCCGGGGGGGGGGTCGCTACCCCCCCCCCCCTCCCGGCGGGGGAGGGATCAAAGGGAAGGGGCTTCCCTTCGACTCAATTACGAGGTTGCTCAAGGTCGGCTTGGCTGGAGCCCAGGGGAAGAGGTCTCCCAGGGAAAGGGAAGGACAGAGACGACGAGTACAAAGAATGACGGAGATGACGGCTCGAACGGAAAAGCCCCTCACACACGCCGACAGGGTCGGCGGATTACAAAATCTGGAGTATCCTCCGTCCTGGCGTCGCTGGTGCATCGGCGGTAGAGACCCCGTCTACCCTGGCCCAACTCATAAGGCCTCCACCTGACGCTTGGCATCGCTCGGACGTGTGCATGTTTCCTTCGGCGAGGACCATCGAGGAGCATCCTCGACCATTTGGCGAACAAAAAACACACGAAACCAAACAAACACAGTGAATGGACGTCCGAGCGATGGCCAGGACGGGCCCAGAACATATGCGCCTTCCTTTGCGGCAGAAGACCCTAATGGAGCAGCTGTGCACAGTTTCACGAAGGCGGGCCAAGATGGTGGGGGGGCAAGATAGGGGTCACGATGGAGGGACCACGACGGGCCACCGATTTCCGGGGCCTAGTCTCCCCCACCAGGCGTTAGAAGCATTGGATGTTTCCTTGTCGGGACTTTCCTGGTGCCCACCCGTCGGATATGTTCGAGCCTGTTTCGATTCAAGCTAGCAAGTTCGGCTCGAGTCGACGAACGTTCGACGCATCATCCGCGCACGAGTAGAGCGAGAGGCCCCAGGAGGGTCTCAAGAGCAAACATCTAACAAGCATTACGGGCGGCGACCCCAGCGCCGGCGTTCAAGGTTGAACGCCGCCGGCGACCCAGAATCGATCGATGTTGAACGATCGGACGTTGCGGCAGCGGCCGATCGTTCAAGGTTGAACGATCTTCGCGGCGTCAGGGACCAACGCTGGGGTCGGCACGGCACAAATCTGCCGGACGCACGCATGGAACACTTGCAGACGTACTGCCCAGGGCAGAGCTGGGCCTCCTCAGCGGGGGGTCGGAGCAGAGGGGCGCCGGAGGACCGCGCCCGATCGCCGATGCATCGGCGATGCGGCGCCTCCTCCTCCCTCCTCCTCCTCCTCCTCCTCCTCCTCCTCCTCCTCCTCCTCCATCCTCCTCCTCCTCCTCCATCCTCCTCCTCCTCCTCCTCCTCCTCCTCCATCCTCCTCCATCCTCCTCCTCCTCCTCCTCCTCCCTCCTCCTCCTCCTCCTCCTCCTCCTCCTCCTCCTCCTCCTCCTCCTCCTCCATCCTCCATCCTCCTCCATCCTCCTCCATCCTCCTCGACGGCTCCGATGCATCGCCGACGTTGCCGATGCATCGGCGATGCGGCGCCATCCTCCGGCCCCATCTACTCGGACACCATTTGGGAGGCCTCTGCATTGACGGGCGACGAGCGGTATACTGTAACATCTATGTTTTTCGCTGTCGGGGGTGCCTGTCCCTGGGCGGCTGGCAAGTTTATACCCCTACGGTGGCACCGTAGGGGTAGAAGCTTGCCAGCCGCCCAGGGACAGGCACCCCCGACAGCGAAAAAGTTTATTTTTCATACCGCCCTTCGCCCGTTGACATGTGGGAGGCCTCTGTAAGAGGACACGGGCCGCCCACACGTGCTGGCGCCCGATCCTCGGCGGGCGGCCGTCGACGACTCTTCCTTCCAGAGTTCACGCCTCTGCGCCCGGGCCGCCGTCGCTGCGCCGGGGCGCGTCTACGAATTCGCACGCGCGGGGGGGCCGGCAGTCGAACGGGGCACCGGACCCCCCCAATGGTCCAGGCCTCCCAAACTTGGATCTCCGACTTCTCAGTCCTGACGTTTTCCCCCAAGTTCGGCCCCTCGGGCCCGCTGTCGGACCCGGGATGACAGACATGACGCCCGGTGGACGGGTCGGGCCCTTTGGGGCCGCGGACTGAAGGAACCATGTCGTCGGATGTCTGGGGACGGGGTCCGAGCACATGGGGTCAGAGGATCACGCCGCATCGCCGATGCATCGGCGATGCGACTTGGTGTGGAGCCTGGTTTTATCCACGATGTGTCGGCGATGAGGCACGATCCTCCGACCCCGTCTGCGCGGACAACATTTGGGAGGCCTCCGCATGAGCTTCCCGTGGCGGGGCCAGACCCCGAGGAAGAGAGAGAGCGACATGAGCGCACAACTGTTCGTAGGGCCGAGCGCACTGCTTGGATGTGCGTTGGGCCCCCCCGGGCCGCGCCTCTGGTGCCACCCGTGGCGCCTTCAGCGCGCCGGGGCAGGGGTCAAGCGCCGATCCAAGAAATCCGCGCGGACCTCCGAAAGTCTTCGTATTAAGATATGTCGTAGTTTCTTGTTCGGATGGTTACTATGATTATTATACTCCTACCTCCTGCTCGTCCTAGTGCATGTTCGGGCTGGGCCGAACTCGGCGCTGGTTCTGAGACCGCGTGGGTTCGTTAAACCTTGAACGATCGCAGCATTTCGATAGCGCAGATCGTTCATTATGGACAGGTTCTGGGCTGCTGGCGACGGTCAACCTTGAAAGCCCGCGTGCACACGACACGAGTCCTGTTGACGAAGCGGCGACGCCGGCAAGCGCGCCACCAGCGGCCCCGAATTGGCCGATATCGATTGGTCAGCGCTATCCGAAAGCTTCGATTGCCAAATGCTGAGCAATTCACGCGGCGTCAGAAACCAACGCCGACGTCCTCTCGACACGAGCTTGTCGTGCTCGCTTCGGCGGCGCGCACAGGGGGGTGGGCGAGGGGGTGGCCTCCCTAGAAGGCAGAGTGAACAGTTAACAAAAAAGGCAGAGTGTTTCTCTAGAGTGGCGCACGGCCTCCAAGAAGGCCTCCCAGAATGCAACCCGTGGGGCGTGAAATTCAGCATCGGCGCTGGTATACCAGTGGTCGAATACGAGCACGAGGGGGCTTAATCGAATGCCAGTAAGTAAGTCACGCAAGGTTCGCTCGTCGTTATCCGCCGCGCGGCTGTAGTAGGTAAGTCATCCAGGTCCAGCCCGTCGTTCGTCGCGGCCACCACTTGACTTGAGAGCGCGCCGCCCGTCGTTCGTCGAAGTCGTCCAGTCTGGACGCGTTCCTTCCGCCAGCTGTTGTCGTTCGCTCACCTGCGCGCCAGAGAACCGCCGCCTCTGAACCGCCCTCGCCGTCGAATTGGCGCCACTAGGTCTGCAAAACCAAGTGAATGGCATGGAATGGATTGTTTTTTCGCTCGTCGTTCCAGCCGGGTGGTTTGATTCGGTTCAAACGGTGTGTGTTCGTTTCTTCAGTTGGGGCGAGTACGAGTGTGGTGGAGGAGTGATTTGTCGATTTGTGAAGGGGCTTATGCATTGTGGTTCGAAAGTTGATGTGTCGTTATTCTTGGTTTGTGGGTTCAATGTGTAGAGACCCCCCTAATATACAAGCCTGATTCAGCGCAACCCAGCTCAACCCAGCTTACTCCTGCTTAGTGTGGCTCGATCAAGGCTTAAATCCGGCTCAATCCCGCCGGGTTCAATCCGGCTTTATCGGGCTTAATGGTTTCTCATTACGGCTTAATCGCCATTCGCCGTTCCTGCGATTGTTTCCCAGGAGGTGCTTCTTCCGCCTCCCAGATGGCAGGAGGGCTTCGAGGTTGCCCCTGGCCGCTACTTCTCGCGTCGCCTCCACTGCGCGCCGCCAACCTCTCTTCCAGACAGAAGCTTGTCACTACTCTCAACCTGCCCACCTCGGCGGCGCGCCGAGGGGGGAAGTGAAAGGGAACAGGCCTTCTCAGTAGGCGGCGTGGCTCCAGAGACGGCCCAGAAAGCTTCTCGGAAGGCTGGAGGCCGTCTGAGAAGGCCCGCCCACTCCACATTCCCCCCTGGGCGCTCCACCGATACCTGCTCCACTCTCCTACCTCATCCCCCACACCCACTCCCACTCGTCCTACGCACTACGTATCCGACTACACGCGGGGAGCGCCAACTATCCACCTCCCTGACCCCGGCCAGGTCCACCGTGGGCTCAGGTTCTGTGCATGCACCCTCCTGGCTCGGTCAGGTCAGCAGGTGCACCGATCCCGGGCCCGTGATCGGCACGGCCAGAAACGGCGGTGTGGACACCCAGACCCCCGACGTCTGAACTCGTCAACACGACGGGAGAGGGAGACAACTGGTGGACACTCCCCCGCCCCTCAGAACTCAAAGCTGGCACGCGCGGGGAAGACTGCGGTCGAAGTGCAACGCACCCAACCCACCGCCGAGACAGATCATGGGGTGCGGCATCGACACATGAGTGTGGCACGAGCGTTCGCTCCGAATGTCTTCCGAGGCCTGGATGTCCTGGACATCCTGACCCGGGGCACGTCTTCGAGGGCCGTCTTTTGACTGCGCCTTGGACTGGCAAGGGCCCCCTGCTAAAACGCTCCCGTCGTGAATTTTGCACGGCGCGAGGACCTTGCGAGCCGACGACGCGAGAAAAATTAGCGAAAAATCGCGACCATATCCCCGGACCCTATGATTCATGTCTGGGCATGTCATGATAGCTTCAGGAGGGGAAAAAAACACAGACACAATTAATCGTCGACCCCCCAGAAAATATGGGAACATATGGGAAGTGGGGGGGAAGACAGAAACCCAGAAAATATAGGAAAAGATGGGGAATATTTCTATTTGTGTGTATTTATGTGTGTGTGTGTGTGTGTCCTGAGGCCCCTTCATTGACGGAAAATGCCAATGCCAGGATGTCTGGGCATGTCATGATAGTTGACGTCCTTCGAACAAGTTCTTCTCTTACCAGCCGTTTCTTGCCTGAGCGGCAGGGAGGGCACTCGCCCGCGCGGGAGGCCGCCCAGCAGCACGCCAGGCGACGCCGAGTGTAGTAGAATCCACGCAACGCCCGCGCAATCGGTGCCAGCCGGGAGAGGGAAAGCTTGTGATCCCATCGCCACGATCGTTGGTTCAAAGATGGGGTCCCCAGGTATGGGGTCCTAGGGACCAGGTGCCTCAGACAATTTAGATCCACCCTTGGATGCCTTTCTATCCGCAGGACCCCGTCCCTCAGGACCCCATCTCTGAACCACCGACACGATATTCCAGGCCTCCCAAATGCGGTCCGAGTGAATGGGGTTGGAGGATCGCGTCGCATCGCCCATGCATCGGCGAGACGGGTCGATGTGGAGCCCGATGTCCTCCGCTTCGACTTCGCCGATGCATTGCAGACGTCGCCGATGTATCGCCCATGTATCGGTGATGCATCGACGATGCGGGGCGATCCTCCGACAACATCGAATCCGACCCCATCTGGAAAGCATCTACTCAGACCCCGGCATAACACTATTCGTAGAGACCTTGAGGACCTTGGCGTTGCAATCTTTCACGCCTCGCGTTTCAGTTCGGCTTTGGGGCCACAGGGCCAATGCAGATCGACCCGGCTCGAGAAATGCCGCAGAAAGGTAGGGCCTCGGTTTTTGGTCGTGAGTTGTTTCGCGATGTAGCATTTCCTGACCATCCTGTAGTGTGGAGCCCTCGTTTTGAAGAGACAGCGCGTCGCATCCTTACTCCTCTCCTGCTCCCCTCTCATTGCATCCCTGCCTCAGCCCTCCGCATGTCAACCAATTCGGCACACCCCTCACACGCTTCGCGGCCCCATGGGGAGCTCCACCGAAGGCCCCAGTGGCAGCGTCCGCATGGCTCACCCGAACCCAATTCGGCACACCCCTCGCACGTTTCGCGGCCCCGTAGGGAGCTCCACCGAAGGCCCCAGCGGCAGCGTCCGCGCGGCGTACCCGCATCCGATTCCGCACACCCCTCACACTTTTCTCGACCTCATAAGGGGGCTGCACCGAAGGCCTCAGCGGCAGCGTCCGCGTGGCGTACCCGGACCCCGACCCCAATTCGATACACCCTCACGCGTTTCGTAGCCCTACAAGGAGCCACCATTTTGTCACACCTCTCACACATTTCGTGGCCCCCGAGGGAGCTATCCCTGGGAGACACTTAAACAAATAAAAGATCTTAAAAAATAGGGATATTAAAAAATAGCGAGCTCGATGCCGCTACTTGTTTTTACAATCCGTTATTTTTTTTACAACCCGGAGGGCCCGGTAAAAAAATAAGCTATTTGGTTTTACAACCTTTTATTTTTGTTTGGGATTTTTTTTTGTATGTTGTCTTACAATGTTTTATTTTCTTTTACAATATTTTATTTGCTTTTACAATGTTTTATTTTTTCTTACAATCTCTTTTTGGGGGGGGGACCCGGAAGCCCCCGTAACAAAAATAAGCGCCCACTAGTTTGTCTTACAATATTTTATTTGTTTTTACAACCCGGAGCTCGCCCCAGACCTCGAAGAACCTTAACCCGAACCTTAACCCCAACCCTAACCCGAACCCTCAACGCTAACTCTAAACCCGCGACCGAACCCTAACCCCAAACCCAAACCCCCGCCCAAACTGTAACCCTTAAACATAACTCTAAACCCTACCCCTGAATCCAACCAGAGCTCTAAGCCGAAGCCCGACCCCTAACCCAAACCCCGAACCCTAAACCCTAAACCCTAAACCCTAAACCCTAACCCTAACCCTAACCCTTACCCTAACCCTAACCCTAACCCAAACCGTAACCCTAAACCAAACCCTAACCCAAACCCTTAACCCAAACCCTTAACCCAAACCCTTAACCCTTAACCCTTAACCCTAACCCTAACCCTAACCCTAAATCTCTAATCCTTATGATTATTAAACCTGAAACCCGACCTCCCCATGCGTCCTTACGTCCATCCAACTTCCTGGATCGAGCCTGCCATTGGGATCTTTACGGCCCCCTATGTAAACCACCCACAATCCTATGCAAAAAATATTATAAACTGATCATGCGTGCTCCCAGGCGCACCCCTGGATCGAGCCTGCTATGGGGATCTTTACGACCCGCTATGTAAACCACACACAATCCTATGCAAAACATATTATTTCCTGATCATGCGTGCTCCCAGGCGCACTCCTGGATCGAGCCTGCTATGGAGATCTTTTCGACCCGCTATGTAAACCACCCACCATCCTATGCAAGACATATTATTTCCTGATCATGCGTGCTCCCAGGCGCACCCCTGGATCGAGCCTGCTATGGGGATCTTTACGAATGCATAGCAAAGCACGTTGAGGTCGGGCGAACCCTAGAGTGCGCCCGACCCGACCCGACCCGCTTGTTAGGGTTCACGCGTGTCAAGTGTACACGCACCATACTTTAATGTTCAGCCCGCCCGACCCGACCCGCCCGTTAGGGTCCGCCCGACCCGACCCGACCCGCCCGTTAGGGTCCGCCCGCCCGACCCGACCCGACCCGCCCGTCAGGGTTCACGCGCGTCAACTGCATTTTTTACAAGCGCAAAGGGAGCCCAGTGGCGAGGAGGGGAAGCAGGGGGGGGAGGGAGGGAGGGGCGGGGCAGGGGGGACAGCCACCGCACTAAATTAACTCGGTGCCTCCGGCGCGCCTGCGCGCGCGGCCTGGCGGGCGCGCAGGGCCACGCGCCATGCGCCCTCGCCGCCTCCGGCACGTGCCGGCGGCAGCAGGAGCAGCGCGCCCACGCGCGGCGGCAGGGCGGGGGCCCAGCCCGCGCACGGGCGTGCCGCCAAGGCGCCCCACCGCGGCGCCGTGCAGCCGCACTGCAGGCAGGCGACCCAGCCAGGCCCCTGCGAGGCGGCGTGGGCCCGCCAGGACCGCCCGCCGAATAGCGCCTGGGCGGCCTCCGCTGCGGGCTGCGGCGGGGGGTGCCGCAGGGGCTGCGGGGCCCGCGGCGCTGCCGGCTGCGGCGGCCCGCCACCGGCGGCCGCCGCGCGCCGCCGCCCTGCCGAGCGCCGGACTGTCGCCCAGCGGCGCCGCACCCGAGGCCCGCCCGGCGCGGTGCAGTCGTGGTTGGCCTTGAGGGCCGCCAGCTCGACCGCCGCCAGAGCCCGCTGGACCCCCTCCAGCGCCTGCAGCTGCCGCTCCCGCTGCTGGAGCAGTGCCGGGGCGGGCAGCCGCGCCCGCGCTGCCGCCCCAGCTAGCCTGTCGGCCGCCGCGTTGCCGGCGTGGTCCTCGTGGGGGAGCCCCCTCCCCAGCGCCTCCGCCTCGTCCAAGTGGCCCTTGACCCAGCGGGCCCTCAGCCAGTCGGCCCGGCAGTAAGGGGCCAGCCGGTCCCAGAGGTCGGCGTGCGACCACTCCATAGGCGTTGCCCCGCCCCGGAGCGCCGCCACGCCGTTGCTCACGTACTTCGAGTCCGTGACTACCTCCACCGGCCCACCAGCCAGCCCCAGCGCGTGCAAGGCAGCCGAGAGTTCGGCGCGCTGAGCCGTCTGCTCGCCATCGACAGGGCCCCCGCGCTCCAGCGTGCCAGCAGGGTGCTCCACGCGCGCCCCCCAGCCCGCCCTAGCCAGCAGGGGGTCGGCCGGGTGCACGCAGGCGACGTCGGTCCACGCCCGCGTCCGTTGGCCCGCAGCCCCCGCGGCAGCGGCGGCCAAGCTGGGCAGCGCCGGCGGCGGCAGCGGCCACGCCGCCTGGTCAGCCAGAGCGGCCAGGCGCGCGTCCCGCGGCAGGATCCCCGTCAGGGCCGCCTCCGGCGGCAGGCAAGCCCGCGCCGCCGCGGGGGTAAGCCCGGTGGTCGCGAAGGCGGCGTGCCTGGCTGAGTCCCAGCGCGGGCAATCCCAGAAGCGGTGCTGGGCGACCCCACTTCGAGGCCACGCTCTCCGTGACCACGCTGCCAGACAATGCTGTGCGCAGCGCGCCCGCGGCGTCGGCGGCGAGACGCCCCTGCTGCAGGACCCGCCGGGTTGCCCAGCGATCGACGCCGGCGGCCACGTGCCCGAACATGGCCCGGCGCCCCGCCAGCTCCCGAGCCTCCCTGCGAGCCCACGCCTCCAGCAGCACCCGCCTAGTCGCCTGCAGCCCGCGCTCAGCCGGACGCCAGCCGGCCGGCGCCTCCGGCACGCCTGCCCACGCCTCGATGTCAGCCCCCAGCTGGAGCTCGGCCAGCTCCTGGCCGCCGCCGCCAGCGGGCCGAAGCCGCGGCCGTGCCCGGCCGCCGCGGCCCCCGCGGCTTTCCGCCAGAGGGCGGCAGGGAAGCGACCTCGACGCATCGCGTTGGCCGCCTGCCACAGCGGCGCCAAGGTGACGACGGCAAGCGGGTCGAGCCGCCAGCTCGGGCTCAAGACGCCGAAGACGATCTCGGCGGAGGCCCGCAGACCGCCCCGGCACGCCGCATGCCGCGCAGCCGTCCGCAGTGCAGCGAGTTCCCTCGCCGGGGGGCGCCCGCGCGCCGCCCCATAGAGGCCAGCTGCGGTGCCGGCCGCCGCCCCGCGCAAGCAGCGGTGGCCGAAGGCCACGGGCAGGCGGCCGATCCTGGCGAAGCGGCCTGTGGCGACGCGGACCCGGGCCTTCTCGACTGCGCACCGCCTGGCAGGGCCAGCGCCTGCAGCGACCCCCAGATCGCGGAACCCCGGCCGCGAGGCCAGCAAGGGGGTTTGCTCCGCCAGCCACCGCCGGAGCGCCCCTCCATTGGCGAACTGCCTGCTCTTCCCCCAGTTGAGGCGCCAATCCATGGCCGACTCAAAACACGCACCATACTTTAATGTCCCGCCCGCCCGACCCGACCCGCCCGCTAGGGTCCGCCCGACCTGACCCGACCCGCCCGTTAGGGTCCGCCCGCCCGACCCGACCCGACCCGCCCGCTAGGGCCCCGCCCGCCCGACCCGCCCGTTAGGGTCCCGCCCGCCCGACCCGCCCGTCAGGGTATAACATGAGAGGAGAGATGATCTGTATGTGGGGGTGGAGATGCGGGGGGGATTGATAGCCGCCGCAGGTGGGTGCCTATGCGGGTAGGCATTCTTGGCCTTGCCCTGTTAGACCCTAAACTCTAAACCTTAACCCTAACCCTAACCCTAACCCTAAATTCCCAAGCACCTCGTTGTGCTTCTGCCCACCCCACCGCGCATCACCGTCGCCGTCTACGAGAGACAGGGCATGTCTGAGATGCTTGAGCATGTAGCCCGAGTGGGTCGCCTTGGCAGCTTTTGCTGCTGCCCTCCCCTTCTTTTGGGGATTCGCGCTTCAATGATAAACCTCCCCTGATCCTCAACGAATATAACACCCTAAACCCAAAGACCTTTTGCTTCTAAGCGCCGGGGACCCCTGGGAGCGCCTGGGAGCGCCTGGGAGCGTCTGGGAGCGCTTGGGAGCGCCTGGGAGCGCCTGGGAGCGTCTGGGAGCGCCTGGGAGCGCCTGGGAGCGCCTGGGAGCGCCTGGGAGCGCCTGGGCGCGCTTGGGAGCGTGCCGGGAGCGCCTGGGAGCGCTTGGGAGCGCCTGGGAGCGCTTGGGAGCGCTTCGGAGCGCGCCGGGAGCGCCTGGGAGCCCTGGGAGGCCGGGGGGCGCCTGGGAGCGCCTGAGAGCGCCTGGGAGCGCCTGGGAGCGCCAAGGAGCGCCTGGGAGCGCTTGGAACGCATTTGGGAATTTAGGGGCCAGCGGCCCTAAACCCTAAAAGGCTGTAGTTCGGGAGGTTGCCGGCCATGCGGCCGGGGGTGGGAAGATGTTGCACCTCCTGCCCCCTTCGCCAAGCTTGATCGGGTCGGCTAAACGCCCCCCCAATCAAGCTTGCCGAAGGGGGGGCAGCCCTGCCTGGACTGTCGGCCGCTGCGCGCCCGAGAAGCCCTAAACCCTAAACCCTAACCCTAACCACTAACCGTAACCCTAACCCTAAACCCCAAACCCTAAACCCTAAACCCTAAATTTCTAATCCTTATAATTATTAAACCCTAATCCCTTCCAAACCGGTCGCTATGCAGGTCGGCCTCCATCTCTTGCAAAAAGAAAAACAATTCCTGATCATGCGATCAGAAAACCATATTTTTTACAATACATTCTGCCCGGCCGTGGTCGCAACCGGAGCCTTTCCATTGCAAAAAATATTATATCCTGATCAGACGACCAGAAAACCTTATTCTTTACAATGCAAAGTGCCCGGCCCCGGTTTTCAACCCCGCATGTAACCCGGGATTTCATATTGTAAAAAATTTTTATAAACTCAACATCATGCTCTTGCAAGATGTGTCCATGCTCATATTCCATTGCAAAACATACGACAAAGTGCACACGCGCGCGGCGGCCCCGTATGCGTACCGGAGTTTTAGATGGTAAAAATATTATAATCTGAAGATTCTGCTCTTGCAAGATGTGTGCCTGGTACTATTCCATTGCGCAAAATACGACAAAGTGCACAAGCGCGCGGCGGCCGCGTGATCATGGCCAACTCCTTTGGAAATTTCAATGTTTTTCAGCACTGGTGCTATGCGACAGCCACGCTAGAGGCTGCGGTTATCCAGATGTCGTGGAACTCGCCTTTGTGCTAATGTATGTTACGCTGGCATAGCATACGAGAGGCGTTGCATAGCAAAGCACGTTGAGGTCGGGCGAACCCCAGAGTCCGCCCGACCCGAACCGACCCGCTTGTTAGGGTTCACGCGTGTCAAGTGTACACGCACCATACTTGAATGTCCCGCCCGCCCGACCCGACCCGCCCGTTAGGATCCGCCCGACCCGGCCCGCCCCCCCCGCTAGGGCCCGCCCGCCCGACCCGATCCGACCCGCCCGTCAGGGTTCACGCGTGTCAAGTGCACACGCACCATACTTTAATGTCCCGCCCGCCCGACCCGACCCGCCCGCCAGGGTCCGCCCGACCCGACCCGACCCGCCCGTTAGGGTCCGCCCGCCCGACCCGACCCGCCCGTTAGGGTTCACGCGTGTCAAGTGCACACGCACCATACTTGAATGTCCCGCCCTCCCGACCCGACCCGCCCGTTAGGGTCCGCCCAGCCATGATGCTTCACGGCGGTCCACGAGCAAGACAATAGAGCGGCACAGCACAGGATGATAGCAGATGCTGACCAGCGTCAGCGGCATTGCTGAACACGGGCTTTTGCATTGTGAGATAGGTGCATGGTGAGGATTTAGGGTTTAGGGCCCCGCCCGCCTGACCCGCCCGTTAGGGCCCCGGCCGCCCGACCCGCCCGTTAGGGCCCCGCCCGCCCGACCCGCCCGTTAGGGTCCCGCCCGCCCGACCTGCCCGTTAGGGTATAACATGAGAGGAGGGATGATCTTCATGTGGGGGTGGAGATGCGGGGGGGATTGATAGCCACCGCAGGTGGGTGCCAATGCAGGTAGGTATTCTTGGCCTTGCCCTGTTAGACCCTACACCCTAAACCTTAAACCCTAACCCTAAACCCTAAACCCTAAACCCTAACCCTAAACCTTAACCCTAACCCAAAACCCTAACCCTAAACCCTATACCCTACCCTTAACCCTTAACCCTAAACCCTACCCTAAACCCTAACACTAACCCTAACCCTAACCCTTAACCCTAACCCTTAGCCCTTAACCCTTAACCCTTAACCCTTAAGTCTAACCCTAACCCTAACCCTAACCTCTAACCCCCTAACCCCTAACCCCTAACCCTAACCCTAACCCTAACCCTAAACCCTAACCCTAACCCTAACCCTAACCCTAAACCTTAAATCTCTAATATCTATTATTATTAAACCCTAAATCCTTCAAAACCGGCCCTATGTAAACCGGCCTCCATCCTATGCAAAAAACACAAGTTCCTGATCATGCGTTCTGAAAATCGTGTTTTTTACAATGGATCGTGACCGGGTCTATCCGCGAACCGGGCTGATCCTTGTCAAAAAAACATTATATCCTGATCATGCGCATCGAATTTATCAGAAAACCATATTTTTACAATACATTCTGCCCAACCCCAGTCGCGGGCCGGGATGCGTACCGGAGTTTTATATGGTAAAAAATATTATACACTCAACATCCTGCTCTTGCAAGATGTGTCCATTGTCATATCCCATTGCAAAAAATACGACAAAGTGCACGCGCGCGGCGGCCCCGTATGCGCACCGGAGTTTTATATTGTAAAACATATTATAAACTGAAGATTCTGCTCTTGCAAGATGTGTGCAAGGTAATATTCCATTGTAAAAAATACGACAAAGTGCACAAGCGCGCGGCGGCCGCGCGATCATGGTTAATTCCTTTGGAAATTCAATGTTTTTCAGCACTGGTGCTGTGCGACAGCCACGCTAGAGGCTGCGATTATCCAGATGTTGTGGAACTTGCTTTTGTGCTAATCTACGTTATGCTGGCATAGCATACGAGAGGCGTTGCATAGCAAAGCACGTTGAGGTCGGGCGAACCCCAGAGTCCGCCCGCCCGACCCGACCCGCATGTTAGGGTTCACGCGTGTCAAGTGTACACGCACCATACTTGAATGTCCCGCCCTCCCGACCCGACCCGCCCGTTAGGGTCCGCCCGACCTGACCCGACCCGCCCGTTAGGGCCCGCCCGCCCGACCCGACCCGACCCGCCCGTTAGGGTCTCCCGCGCGCGCGCGCGGCCGCCGCCTCTTTGCGAAGCGCTTGCTCCCAGGCTTGCTATGGCATGCTATGCTATGCTACAACCATTGTGTAACATGAGAGGAGAGATGATATTCATGTGGGGGTGGAGATGCGGGGGGGATTGATAGCCACCGCAGGTGAGTGCCTATGCAGGTAGGTATTCCTGGCCTTGCCCTGTTAGACCCTAAACCCTAAACCCTAAACTGCAAGCCACGGGCGGTGCATCGTCAGAAGCCCGTGGCGCCTGGCCGAGCGCTCAGCGAGCCTGCCCATACAGCGTGCGCCGCACCGACGAAGCGGCGATAGCCGCTGAGGAGGAATTCGCACGCCGCGCGGTGCATCCCCGTGGTGTTCTCCTAAGAAAAGGAACCCCTAACCCTCAGCCCTAGCAAGCGGCTTCGCCGCGCGCTCCTACATCCCCTGGGGCTCCAAACCTATGAAAATACAGCATGCGGTGATCTCTGGGTGCTCCAAACCTATGAAATTACAGCATGCGGCGCTCCAGGCGCTTCCAGACGCTCCAGGCGCTCCCAGGGAGTCTCCAAGCGCTCCCGGCACGCTCCCAAGCGCTCCCAAGCTTGCCCAGGCGCTCCCAGGCGATCCGAGGCGCTCCCAAGCGCTCCCAGGCGCTCCCAAGCTTTCCCTGGCGCTCCCGGCACGCTCCCAAGCGCTTCACGGCGCTTCAGGCGCTCCCGGCACGCTCCCAGGCGCTCTCGGCACTGGGAACGCGCTGGCTGCGCTCCCACGCGCCCCCAGGCGCTCCCAAGCGCTCCCGGCACGCCCCCAGGCGCTCCCAGGCGCTCGCAGGCGCTCCCAAGCGCTCCCGGCGGCGCTCCCAAGTGCTCCCAGGCGCCCAAGCATTCCCACGCGCTCTTAAGCAGCCAGAAGCGCTCCGAGGCGCCACGCGGCGCTCCCATGCGCTCCCGCGCTCTCCCAAGCGTGCCCGTCGTGGAAAGAATGGATTTCAAATCAGAGTCTACGATAAGGATGATACTCCAATCTTTGCCTCCAAGGAGATCCATTATGCGGGCGGTCCCAGGCGGTCCCAGGGCTCCTGGGGGAAGCTCCAGGCGCTCTCCCAGCGCTGCCAGAGGGCCGCTCCAAGGCATTCCGCGGGCTCTGCCATGGAGGTGCTGCCGCCATGCGCGCGCATCGAGCGATGGGGGTGCCAGACCCACCCCCTCGCGCTCCCCCTCCGGCCGCCCGAAGCTCGCGCCGAAGGCGGCTGCGTCGATGATTGCAATCGCTTCAGCGGGGAGGCGACCCCAAAGGCGAAACCCGAAGCCGCCGCGCGTCGCCGTCAGCGAGAAGCCCGACGGCGCAACCACTCGCTCGAGGCCCACGGGGGCCCATGGGATTGCCGCGCTAGCGCCTTCGCAGTGCTGCCTTCCAATGCCGAAGGCAAATGCTGGACCCCTGTGGAACTGCTGCGCCAGCGGCAGCCCACCGGCGAAGCTCCACGCCGAAGGTGCAAACCAGGCGCTCCCAGAAGCGCTCCCAAGCGCCCCCAAGCACCCAAGCGCTCCCAGGCGCTCCCAGGAGCTCCCAAGCGTTACCAGACGCTCCCAGGCGCTCCCAGGCGCTTCCAGGAGCTCCCATGCGCTTCCCGGCGCTTTCGGCACGTTCCCAAGCGCTCCAAGGCGCATGGCGCTCCCAGGCGCTCCCAGGCGCTCCCGGCACGCTCCCAGGCGCTCCCTGGCGCTCCCAGCATGCTCTCAGGCGCTCCCAAGCGCTCCCAAGCGCTCCCGCGCGCTTTCAAGTACTCCCAAGCGCTCCCGGCACGCTCCCAGGCGCTCCCAGCATGCTCAGGCGCTCCCTGCGCGTTCCCAAGCGCTCCTTGGCGCTTCCGAGCGCTCCGGCGCGCTCCCAAGCACTCCCGGGCGCTCCGGCGCGCACCCGGCACGCTCCCAGCACGCTCCCAAGCGCTCCCAAGCGTTCTCATGCGCTCCCAGGCGCTCCCAAGCTCCCACAGCTGCTCCCAAGCGCTCCCTGGCGCACCCAAGCGCGTTGAAGCAGTCCAAGCGGTCCCATGGCGCTCCCAAGCGTTTTCATGCATTCGCAAGCGCTCGGCAGCGCTCCCTGGCGGCGCTTCCCGGCGCTCCCCCGGCATGCAGGTGCTGCCGCAGCCATGCGCGCGCATCGTATCGAGGGGGTGCCAGACCCGCCCCCTCGCGCTCCCCCTCCAGCCATGCGAAATTCGCGCCGAAGGCGGCTGCGTCGACAATGCAATCGCTTCAGCGGGGGCGACGCCAACGGTCAAGCCCAACGGACAATTCACAGTTCGCACTCGCGGTGCACTCTGCGTGTCCTGTCGCGCTCCCAAACGCTCCCACGTACCTCCATCCTGGGGAAAGGTCGAGGAGCTCCCCCAGCGCTCCCAGAGAGCTCCCCCGAGGCATTCCAGAGGGTCTGCCATGGACGTGCTGCCGCAGCCATGCGCGCGCATCGTAGCGAGGGGGTGCCAGACCCACCCCTCGCGCTCCTCCTCCCGCCTTCCGAAGCTCGCGCCGACAGCGTCTGCGTCGATGACTGCAATCGCTTCAGCGGGAGCGGCCTCAAAGGCGAAAACCAAAGCCGCGGGCGAACGCAACTGCCGTGCGCGTCGCCGTCAGCGAGGAGCCCGACGGCGCGGCCACTCGCTCGAGGCCCACGGGAACCCATGGGATTGCCACGGCAGCGCCCTCGCAGTGCTGCTTTCCAACGCCGAAGGCAAATGCCAGACCCCTGTGGATCTGCTGCGCCAGCGGCAGCCCAACGGCGAAGCCCCCTGCCGAAGGCGCAAACGGCTGCCTCATCGACGAAGCGAGCTGACGCGCCAGCGCCATGCACCCTGCGCGCGTATTCGCATGGGCGCGCATTGCCACGGCCGCGGCCGCGCGCGCTTCCCAGCATTCGCAGCCCAGTGTCACAACCCAGTGCCGACAGCAAAAGCGACAACGCATGGGCATGCTGCGCCAGCGGCAGCCCAACGGCGAAGCTAATCGCCGCCATCGCCAACGGCTGCCTCTTCGACGGGACAACGAGCCGAAGCGCCGCCTACGCCACGCGCCCTGCGCGCGTGCTCACGTGGATGCGCAGTGCCACGGCCGCGTCGGCGATCGCCTGCGCGCGCCACTTCGACAGCCCCCCGTGATAGGGGGGTTGGGGGGAGAAACCCTAAACCCTAAAAGGCTTCACTCTGGGTGGTCTGGGGCGGGAGTGCGACTAACCGTGGCGCGCGCGGCTTGGGCAGCGATCCCCCCCAACAACCTTGATGTGGGGGGGATCGCAGCCAGCGCGCGCTTGCGCCAATGCAGGCCCTAAACCCTAAACCCTAAACCCTAAACCCTAAACCCTAAACCCTAAACCCTAAACCCTAAACCCTAAACCCTAAACCCTAAACCCTAAACCCTAAACCCTAAACCCTAAACCCTAAACCCTAAACCCTAAACCCTAAACCCTAAACCCTAAACCCTAAACCCTAAACCCTAAACCCTAAACCCTAAACCCTAACCCTACCCCTAACCCTAACCCTGACCCCTAACCCTAATCCTAACCCTAACCCTAACCCTAAACCCTAACCCTAACCCTAACCCTAACCCTTAACCCTTAACCCTGACCCTAACCCTTAACCCTTAACCCTCAACCCTCAACCCTCAACCCTAACCCTAACCCTAACACTAACACTAACCCTAAACCCAAACCCAAACCCTAGCCCTAACCCTAAACCCTAAACCCTAACCCTAGCCCTAGCCCTAGCCCTCGCCCTAGCCCTAGCCCTAACCCTAAACCCTAACCCTAACCCTGACCCTGACCCTAACCCCTAACCCCTAACCCCTAACCCTAAACCCTCAACCCTAAACCCTAAACCCTAATCCTAACACGAAACCCGAACCCTAATCCTACACCCTAAACCCTCAACCCTAACCCTGACCCTGACCTCAACCCTAACCCTTACCCCAAGCCTAACCCAAACCCAAACCTTAACCCAAACCATTAACCCAAACCCTTAACCCTTAACCCTTGACCCAAACCTAAACCCTAACCCTCACCCTAACCCTAACCCTAACCCTTAACCCTTAACCCTTAACCCTTAACCCTTAACCCTTAACCCTAATCCTACCCCTAACCCTAACCCTAACCCTAAACCCTAAACGCTAAACGCTAAAACCTAACCCTAACCCTAACACTAACCCTAAACCCTAACCCGAACCCTAACCCTAAACCCTAAACCTAAACCCCACACCCTAAACCCTACACCCTAAACCCTAAACATTCCCAAGCACTTCGTTGTGCTTCTGCCCACCCCACCGCGCATCACCGTCGCCGTCTACGAGAGACAGGGCATGTCTGAGATGCTTGAGCATGTAGCCCGAGTGGGTCGCCTTGGCAGCTTTTGCTGCTGCCCTCCCCCTCTTTTGGGGATTCGCGCTTCAATGATAAACCTCCCCTGATCCTCAACGAATATAACACCCTAAACCCAAAGACCTTTTCCTCGAAGTGAGCGGGGACGCCTGGGAGCGCCTGGGAGCGCCTAGGAGCGCCTGGGAGCGCCTGGGAGCGCCTGGGAGCGCTTGGGAGCGCCTGGGAGCGCTTGGGAGCGTCTGGGAGCGCCTGGGAGCGCCTGGAGCGCCTGGGAGCGCTTGCGAGCGTGCCGGGAGCGCCTGGGAGCGCTTGGGAGCGCCTGGGAGCGCCTGGAAGTGCTTGGGAACCACCGAAAGCGCCTGGGAGCGCTTGGCAGCGCCTGGGAGCGCCCGGGAGCGCTTGGGAGCGCCTGGGAGCGCCAGGGAGCGCCTGGGAGCGCTTCGGAGCGCGCCGGGAGCGCGCCGGGAGCGCCTGGGAGCCCTGGGAGGCCGGGGAGCGCTTGGGAGCGCCTGAGAGCGCCTGGGAGCGCCTGGGAGCGCCAAGGAGCGCCTGGGAGCGCTTGGAACGCATTTGAGAATTTAGGGGCCAGCGGCCCTAAACCCTAAAAGGCTGTAGTTTGGGAGGTTGGGGGTGGAGATGCGGGAGGGAATGATAGCCACCGCAGGTGAGTGCCTATGCAGGTAGGTATTCCTGGCCTTGCCCTGTTAGACCCTAAACCCTTAACCTTAACCCTAACCCTAACCCTAACTAGCCCTAACCTTAAATTTCTAATCCTCATGATTATTAAACCGCAAACTCTACCTCTCCATGCGTCCCGATGGAGGGTCAACTTCTGGATCGAGCCTGCTATGGGGATCTGTACGACCCGCTATGTAAACCACCCAGAATCCTATGCAAAACACATTATTTCCTGATCATGCGTGCTCCCAGGCGCACCCCTGGATCGAGCCTGCTATGGGGATCTTTACGACTCGCTCTGTAAATCGCCCAGAAGCCTATGCAAAACATATTATTTCCTGATCGGCGTGCTCCCAGGCGCACCCCTGGATCGAGCCCGCTATGGGGATCCTTACGACCCGCTATGTAAACCACCCAGAATCTCATGCAAAACATATTATTTCCTGATCCTGCGTGCTCCCAGGCGCACCCCTGGATCGAGCTTGCTATGGGGATCTTTACGACCCGCTGTGTAAACCACCCACTTCCGAGGTCCACTTTCCTTCTGAAACAACACTTTCTTGGGGAACCTACGCTTTGCCATGCTGTGCTATGCTCTGCCTTTAATGTCCCGCCCGCCAGACCCGACCCGCCCGTTAGGGTCCGCCCGACCCGACCCGACCCGCCCGTTAGGGCCCGCCCGCCCGACCCGACCCGACCCGCCCGTCAGGGTTCACGCGTGTCAAGTGCACACGCACCATACTTTAATGTCCCGCCCGCCCGACCCGACCCGCCCGCTAGAGCCCGCCCGACCCGACCCGACCCGCCCGTTAGGGCCGCCCGCCCGACCCGACCCGACCCGCCCGTCAGGGTTCACGCGTGTCAAGTGCACACGCACCATACTTTAATGTCCCGCCCGCCCGACCCGACCCGCCCGCTAGGGTCCGCCCGACCCGACCCGACCCGCCCGTTAGGGTCCGCCCGCCCGACCCGACCCGCCCGTTAGGGTTCACGCGTGTCAAGTGCACACGCACCATACTTTAATGTCCCGCCCGCCCGACCCGACCCGCCCGTTAGGGTCCGCCCGACCCGACCCGACCCGCCCGTTAGGGTCCGCCCGCCCGACCCGACCCGACCCGCCCGTTAGGGTCTCCCGCGCGCGCGCGCGGCCGCCGCCTCTTTGCTAAGCGCTTGTCCCAGGCTTGCTATTCTATGCTATGCTATGCTACAGCCACGGTATAACATGAGAGGAGAGGTGATCTTTATGTGGGGGTGGAGATGCGGGGGGGATTGATAGCCACCGCAGGTGAGTGCCTATGCAGGTAGGTATTCCTGGCCTTGCCCTGTTAGACCCTAAACCCTAAACCCTAACCCTAACCCCAACCCCAACCCTAACCCTACCACTAACCCTAAACTGCAAGCCACGGGCGCTGCATCGTCAGAAGCCCGTGGCGCCTGGCCGAGCGATCAGCGAGTCCGCCCATGCGCGCACGCCGCACCGACGAAGCGCGTAGCGCTGAGGAGGATGCGCCCCCCCGCGGGGATGCCTCGTGAGTTCTGAGAGATGAATAAAACCTTTAACCCAAAACCCAGCCAAAGGGTTCCCCACGGTCGGTCCCATCCCCTGGGGCTCGAAACCGATGAAAATACACCATGCAGCGCCCTTTCGGCCGTCCGTGGGGCCGCAAACCATACGAAAATACAGCATGCGGCGTCCTTTCGGCTGGCGCACGCTCCAAGTGCTCCCAGGCGCTCCCAGGCCCTCCCAGGCGCTCCCAAGCGTTCCCAAGCGCTCCCAGGCGCTCCCAAGCGCCCCAAGCGCTCCCAGGCGCTCCCAGGCGCTCCCAAGCGTTCCCAGGCGCTCCCCAGCGCTCCCAAGCGTTCCCAGGCGCTCCCAAGCGCTCCCCGGCGCTTTCGGCACGCCCCCAAGCGCTCCCAAGCGCTCCCAGGCGCATGGCGCTCCCAGGCGCTCTCAGGCGCTCCCGGCACGCTCCTAGGCGCTCCCTGGCGCTCCCAAGCGCTCCCAGGTACTCCCAAGCGTTCCCTGCACGCTCCCAAGCGCTCCCAGCCTGCTCAGGCGCTCCCTGCGCGCTCCCACACGCTCCCTGGCGCCTCCGAGCGCTCCGGGGCGCTCCGAAGCGCTCCCAGGCGCTCTTCCGGCGCGCTCCCAGGCGCTCCCGGCACGCTCCCAGCACGCCCCCAAGCGCTCCCAGGCGTTCCCATGCGCTCCCAAGCGCTCCCAAGCTCCCACAGGTGGTCCCAAGCGCTCCCCGGCGTTCCCAAGCGCGTTTAAGAAGTCCAAGCGGTCCCATGGCGCTCCCTGGCGTTTTCATGCATTCGCAAGCACTCGGCAGCGCTCCCTGGCGGCGCTTCCCGGCGCTTCCCCGCAATGCAGGTGCTGCCGCAGCCATACGCGCGCATCGTAGCGAGGGGGTGCCAGACCCACCCCCTCGCGCTCCCTCTCCAGCCATGCGACGTTCGCGCCGAAGGCGGCTGCGTCGACAATGCAATCGCTTCAGCAGGGGCGACGCCAACGGTCCTGCCCAATGGACAACCCACGGCCCGCACTCGCGGTGCACTCTGCGTGTCCTGTCACGCTCCCAGACGCTCCCACGTGCTTCCATCCTGGGGAAACCTCGAGGCGCTCTCTCAGCGCTCCCAGAGAGCTCTCCCAAGGCATTCCAAGAGGTCTGCCATGGAGGTGCTGCAGCAGCCATGCACGCGCATCGTAGCGAGGGGGTGCCAGACCCACCCCCTCGCGCTCCCCCTTCCAGCCATGCGACATTCGCGCCGAAGGCGGCTGCGTCGACAATGCAATCGCTTCAGCGGGGGCGACGCCAACGGTCAAGCCCAACGGGCAATTCACGGCTCGCGCTCGCGGTGCACTCTGCGTGTCCTGTCGCGCTCCCAGACGCTCCCACGTGCTTCCATCCTGGGGAAAGGTCGAGGCGCTCCCCCAGCGCTCCCAGAGAGCTCCCCCAAGGCATTCCAGGGGGTCTGCCATGGACGTGCTGCCGCAGCCATGCGCGCGCATCGTAGCGAGGGGGTGCCAGACCCACCCCCTCGCGCTCCTCCTCCCGCCTTCCGAAGCTCGCGTCGACAGCGTCTGCGTCGATGATTGCAATCGCTTCAGCGGGGGCGACCTCAAAGCAAAACCCAAAGCCGCGGGCGAATACAACTGCCGCGCGCGTCGCCTTCAGCGAGGAGCCCGACGGCGCGGCTACTCGCTCGAGGCCCACGGGGGCCCATGGGATTGCCTCGCCAGCGCCCCCGCAGTGCTGCTTTCCAACGCCGAAGGCACATGCGGACCCCTGTGGATCTGCTGCGCCAGCAGCAGCCGTCTACGACGGCGGCTGCAAAGGCAGCCAGGCCAACGGCAAAAGCCAAGGGCCTACTGGAACCAAGGGCAATGCTGCGTCTGCGACAGGCCAACGCCGTAACTCAAAACCTAATGCGGCGACGCCTGGCCTTGAGGCCTCTCCTGCGCCTTCTGATTGCAAGGAACGCCCGCAGGAGAAGAATCCGTCCTTCGGCAAAGCCAGGCGCCAACTGGGGGCCAGCCGAATGCAGCTAAACCCACGGCAAAGATTGTTGGCCATGCGACGACGCTGGCTCTTGCGCCTGCGCAAAGCGCTTTGCGCGCGTACCAAGAACGCAATGCCAAAACCGCGTTGTCGTGCTCCCCGCGGAATGTTCGCATTCGCACACAACACGAAAGCCCACCTTGATATGGGGGGCTGGGGGGAGAAACCCTAAACCCTAAAGGGCTTTACTGTGGGTCGTCTGGGGCGGGAGTGCAAGTTCATAGCGCGCGCGGCTTGGGCAGCGATCCCCCCCGACAACCTTGATGCGGGGGGGGTCGCAGCCAGCGCGCGCATGCGCCCATGCAGGCCCTAAACCCTGAACCCTAAACCCTAAACCCTAACCCTAAACCCTAACCCTAACCCTAACCCTAACCCTAATCCGAGCCCGAACCCGAACCCGAACCCTAAACTGCAAGCCACGGGCGGTGCATCGTCAGAAGCCCGTGGCGCCTGGCCGAGCGCTCAGCGAGCCTGCCCATACGGCGTTCGCCGCACCGACGAAGCGGCGATAGCCGCTGAGGAGGAATTCGCACGCCGCGCGGTGCATCCCCGTGGTGTTCTCCCAAGAAAAGGAACCCCTAACCCTCAGCCCTAGCCAGTGGCTTCCCCATGAGCCGATGCTTCCCCTGGGGCTCCAAACCTATGAAAATACACCATGCGGCGCTCCCTGGGTGCTCCAAACGTATGAAATTACCGCATGCGGCGCTCCAAGCGCTTCCAAACGCTCCAGGCGCTCCCAAGGACTCTCCAAGCGCTTCCGGCACGCTCCCAGGCTCCCAGGCGCTCCCAGGCGCTCCCAGGCGCTCCCAGGCGCTCCCAGGCGCTCCCAAGCGCTCCCAAGCGCTCCCAGGCGCTTCCAAGCTTTCCCAGGCGCTCCCGGCACGCTCCCAAGCGCTCCACGGCGCTCCAGGCGCTCCCGGCACGCTCCCAGGCGCTCTCGGCACGCTCCCACGCGCTCCCAAGCGCTCCCAGGCGCTCCCAAGCGCTCCCAAGCGCTCCTGGGCGCTCCCGGCACGCACCCAGGCGCGTTCCCAGGCGCGCGCTGGCTGCGCTCCTAGACGCTCCCAGGCGCTCCCAAGCGCTCCCGGCACGCTCCCGGCACGCCCCCAGCGCTTCCAGGCGCTCGCAGGCGCTCCCAAGCGCTCCCGGCACGCTCTTGGCGCGCCCCCAGGCGCTCGCAGGCGCTCCCCAGCGTTCCCAGCGCTGCCACAACTCCGAAGCGCTCCTAAGCGCTCCCCTGCGCTCCCAGGTGCTCCCACGCGCCCAAGCATTCCCACGCGCTTTTCAGCGCCCACAAGCGCTCCAAGGCGCCACGCGGCGCTCCCATGCGCTCCCGCGCGCTCCCAAGCGTGCCCAGGCGGTTCCAGGCAGTCCCAGGGCTCCTAGGGGAAGCTCCAGGTGCTCTCCCAGCGCTGCCAGAGGGCCCCCCCAAGGCATTCCACGGGCTCTGCCATGGAGGTGCTGCCGCAGCCATGCGCGCGCATCGTAGCGAGGGGGTGCCAGACCCACCCCCTCGCGCTCCCCCTCCAGCCGTCCGAAGCTCGCGCCGAAGGCGGCTGCGTCGATGATTGCAATCGCTTCAGCGGGGGGGGCGACCCCAAAGGCGAAACCCAAAGCCGCGGGCGAATGCAACTGCCGTGCGCGCCAGCGCCATGCACCCTGCGCGCGCGCCCGCATGGGCGCGCATCGCCACGGCCGCGACCGCACGCGCGCTTCCCAGCATTCGCACCCCAGTGCCACAACCCAGTGCCGAAGGCAAAGGCGGCAACGCACGGACATGCTGCGCCAGGGGCAGCCCTGCGCGCGTGCTCACGTGGATGCGCAGTGCCACGGCCGCGTTGGCGATCGCCTGCGCGCGCCACTTCGACAGCCCCCCGTGATAGGGGGGTTGGGGGGGAGAAACCCTAAACCCTAAAAGGCTTCACTCTGGGTGGTCTGGGGCGGGAGTGCGACTAACCGTGGCGCGCGCGGCTTGGGCAGCGATCCCCCCCAACAACCTTGATGTGGGGGGGATCGCAGCCAGCGCGCGCTTGCGCCAATGCAGGCCCTGAACCCTAAACCCTAAACCTCAAACCCTAACCCTAACCCAAACCTTAACCCTAAACCCTAACCCTAACCCGAACCCGAACCCTAAACCCTAAACCCTAAACCCTAACCCCAACCCTAACCCTAACCCTAACCCTAACCCTAAACCTAACCTAACCCTACCCCTACCCCTAACACTATCCTTAACCCTAACCCTAGACCCTAAACCTCTAATCCCTACGATTATTAAACTTCAAACTCTACCTCCCCATGCGTTCCGATTTCTTGTGAACTTCTGAGGTCGAGCCTGCTATGGGGATCTTTACGACCCGCGATGTAAAACACCCACAATCCTATGCAATAAATATTATTTCCTGATCATGCGTGCTCCCAGGCGCACCCCTGGATCGAGCCCGCTATGTGGATCTTTACGACCCGCGATGTAAAACACCCACAATCCTATGCAACAGAAAGTATTTCCTGATCATGCGTGCTCCCAGGCGCACCCCTGGATCGAGCCTGCTACGTGGATCTTTAGGACCCGCCGTGTAAACCACCCAGAATCCGATGCAAAACACATTATTTCCTGATCATGCGTGCTCCCAGGCGCACCCCTGGATCGAGCCTGCTATGGGGATCTTTACGACCCGCTGTGTAAACCACCCACAATCCTACGCAAAACATATTATTTCCTGATCATGCGTCCTCCCAGGCGCACTCCTAGATCGAGCTTGATATGGGGATCTTTACGACCCGCTATGTAAACCACTCGCCCGTCAGGGTCCCGCCCGTTAGGGTCCCGCCCGCCCGTTCGGGTCCCGCCCGCCCGACCCGCCCGTTAGGGACTCGCCCGTTGGGGTCCCGCTCGTTAGGGTCCCGATCGTTAGGGTCTCGCCCGACCTGCCCGTTAGGGTCCCGCCCGTTATGGTCCCTCCCTCGTCAGGGTTAGCCTCTCGCTGAGCGCTTGCTCTGCTATGCTATGCTATGCTACAGCCACGGTATGACATGAGAGGAGAGATGATCTTTATGTGGGGGTGGAGATGCGGGGGGGATTGATAGCCACCGCAGGTGAGTGCCTATGCAGGTAGGTATTCCTGGCCTTGCCCTGTTAGACCCTAAACCCTAAACCCGGCGGCGACGACGACGGCGACGACGACGACAAGGCCGACAAGCAACACGGCGACGACGACGACGACGACGACGACGACGGACGACGACGTCGACAACCACGACCACGACAACGACCACCACCGACGACGACGGCGGCGACGACGACGGCGACGACGACGACAAGGCCGACAAGCAACACGGCAACGACGACGACGACGACGACGACGACGACGAGGCCGACGACAAGTGCGACGACAACGACCACAACCACAAGACGATGTCTTATTATGTTCGCAGCCCGGAGATCGTTGCGCTATTTTTTCTTCACGCCCCTGCTATTTTTTACAATCCGTTATTTTTTACAATCTGGAAGTCGCCGGCGGCCCCCCGCTCTGCCCCACATTCCACGACGCTATTTTTGTTTACAATCCGTCATTTGTTTTTACCATCTTTTATTTATTTTTACAACCCGGAGGTCGCCCGAGACCCCCCGCTATTTTCTTTTACAATCTTCTATTGTTTTACAATCCGCTATTTGTTTTTAAGATCCGATCTTCTCTATGTTGCTATTTTTAAAGATATTTTATTTTTTTGAGACCCTCCCGAGCTATCCCTCCTTTGTCCCGCTGGCCTTATGATACCCAGGCCTGCAACTGGTTGGGTCCTTCGCTGGGGTAATTTTGTCGCAGCGTCGGATATCGGAAGACATTTGTTTCTTCGTCATTTGCGTTGTCTGGAGGCGGCTTCTGCGCCCCAGGACTGTTGAAATGTGACTCGGGGAAAAAACAACGGCCCCGGGAAGGAGTCGAGAGCCCAGGGGTCCCAAGGCAAGAGAGTCGGCGGCGAAATCCGAGCCCTACCCCCGCCGATCAACGATTCAGGCGTTTCGGTGGGCGGCGGGGGTAGGTTTCGGAATTCGTCGAACACGTGGCGAGATGCGAGCCCCACACGGCGGCTCCCATCGATCCAGGAGAATCGATTGTTGGTGGGGTCAGGGCTCGCATGTCGCCACCCCCGAGGGACGCGGCGTCGGGGCGGAGGGAGTCCGGAGGCCGGCCCGCAAGGATGTCTCGGGCCCCCCCCCGGAACGGGGGACTTCGATCAGCCAGGACGTTGGCGCGGCCGACAAAACTGCACCCGCGGGTCGAAACAATTCGGGAGGGGAAGAAACACAGACACAATGAATCGTCGACTCCCAGAAAAAAGATGTCAAAATATGGGAAGTGGGGGGGACGACAAAACCCAGAAAATAGGGCAAAATATGGGGGATCCTGTTATTTGTGTTTATTTATTTGTGTGTCCCAGGGCCCTTTCCACAATCTCCATGACGCGTTCTCTCCGGGCAGAATTTTCAGAGCCCTGGTTAGCACTTTCCTGCTCGGGGGGTCCCGAGTTCGGGGCCCGCGGTCGCCGCAGAGCGGCGCGGGGGCAGCCGCGACCTTGCGCTCCGCGGCCCGGCCCGGCAGGGCCTGCTTCCCGAGCGGGGGCGGCGCGAGTGCGCGAAGAGAACCGCGATCCGCACTCTGCGCGGCACCCAGACCCCCGACGTCATGAATTTTTCATGACGTCGACCCCCAGCGGTCTGGACCCATTCCCCGGGACCGTTTTTCGTCCTGAGTCGTTTTTTGACGGTCCCGAGGGCTGGTAAGGGCTCCCAGAGGCCAAAAATAATGAAAAACCTCCCGTCGTGATTTTTTCATAACTCGAGGGGGTCTGGGCACGGTGCGCAAAGCTGGAGGCCACGTCCATCTGCGGCAGGTTCGCGCCGTGCCGGCCGGCGGCGGCCCCCACTTGCGTGCCTGTTGGGCTGCACGCCGCCCGTGGCCCCCAGAGTCGGCCCGCCGTTGAGCGGTCCGGCGTTCACGGAACGGCCGATGGTTCAAGCTCGAGCGATCCCTGCGATGTCAGGAACCCAGACATGCTGGCGTCGTAAAAAAATCAGGACGGGAGGTTTTTCACTATTTTCGGCCCCTGGGGGCCCTCGCCGGGCCTCGGGAGCGTCAAAAAACGACTCAGGACGAAAAACCAGCCCCAGGGAAAGGGTCTAGATTTCCAGGGGCGCCGTCCTGAAAAAATCAGGACGTCGCATGTCTGGGAACCAACGCCAGGGTCGACGCGACGCGGACTTGCCGTAGATATTCAGAGGCGGAAAAGGTACGCATTCCGCTGCGCTTCCTGGAGGGTCCTCGTCGCCACGGCCGGCTTCTCCCCGAGAGTCTGGTCAGAGCGCACCCCGCGAAAGGTCCGGGGGGCAACGGCACTGGCACTCCTCTGCTCCCCCGGCAGATCTGGGCCCGGATCGGCAGCACGCGAGAGTGACCCTCTTGCCAAGGTGAGCTCCGGTGAACGGCCTTCGGGGGGCGCGGGGGGTGGAGGGATAAACCCAGGCATGCAGGCTGCCAGTGTCGCATCGCATGCAGCGATCGGCGGCCCGTGCACCAAGCGTCGTCACTCTTGCCTGGGGTCCTCGCGTGCGGCAGAGCTGGGCCTGCAGCGCGCCCCGTTGGAGGCGTGGCGGCAGCAGCTACTTTCCCTCTCCCTTGCCGTGTCAGTGTGAATGGGCCGGGCGCCAATCTCAATAACACGGACCGACGCGTCGCCTGAACGAGTCGCGAGGGCCTCGCTCTTTGCTCTGCCGCAGGTCCTCGATTCTCGGGCTCCTGTCGATGGAGAGCGGGAGGATGAATCGGTGTGGTGGGTGATGGCGGTGAGGTGGGCGATGGCGCATGGCGAGGCGATGGCGGTGGGTGGGTGGGCGATGGTGGAGGGCGCTGCCGGCGAGGTGAACGATGGTGGTGGGCTGTGAGGAGGTGTACAGCAGAGTTCGACAAGTAAGCCGACCCTGGCAAGTCAAGGGCACCCTTGTGTCCTTTGTTCAGCGGCCCATGCCTTCAACATTCCTATGGCAATGTGGCCCTCGTGAGGGTCCTGTGTCCTCTCCAATCAAACTGAGCTGAGTTGGTGAGGTGGGCGATCGCGGTGGGCGCTGCCTCCCAGGCGCGCAGCGGTGGGCGCCGCGGACTTCGTCCAGAGCGTGGTCCAGCCCAGGAGGAGCAGGGAGCAGGGAGCAGGGGCGAGGAGGGGAATATCGAAGAAGCGAAAACTTGGATGCAGGCGCGTGGATGATCGACGGGCCCCGCTTCCGGGCGGAGTCGACGCGCTCCGTCGCCAGATGAGGCGGCAGCGGCCTCGCAGCTCCGGGGGTGCTTGCCCCGATGCCATGGGCACCTGGCGCCATCGCGCCGGCTCCGCGGAGGCCGAACTCAGTGCCGGCGTGCGCCCGAGAGGAGGCACCCGGCAGCGGCCCGAGTGCCGGGCGCCGCGCCCGCGCGCGGGCGCGGCAGCGCCCGCCCACCCCCTGGGGGGGCAGCGTCCGAGGCAGAGAGTTGCCCGCGGCCACCGCCCGAGGGATCGATCTCCGAGAGCATCCTCGGGCGGTGGACGTGGGTGTGCCCGGGCCGCCAGGGGCCGATGCGGTGGGGGACGCTCGTTGAGGAACGTACCCAGGAGGATGCAGACCCTGGGGAGTCCTTCCCTGACGAGGGCGGCGGCGATATCCACAGCCAATCCTCACTTGGAGTTCCGGCGGCGCCCAGACCCTCAAGCAGGGGCGAAGCGTCACGGCTCGCCTATAGCCCCACCACATAATGTTCTAAGAACCTTTTGTGGTTGCCACGAAACGTTCTTAAAAAACATGTCTGGCTGGGGCTGTCTTCTTTTTCAGCACATCGGGCTTCTGTTCTGAGAACAGTGGTTCTGCTCTTGGAACATTCTGGGGTTATGGGAACATTTCGTGGTAGGACTATAGGAATGCCGGGACGGTCGGTCCCTGCTCAAGACCCTGGATTCCTCATTCAGGGGTTCCTTATCCAATGCCCTCGCCGTGCTCCTTGGAGGATGCAGACCCTGGGGAGTCCTTCCCTGACGAGGGCGGCGGCGATATCCACAGCCAATCCTCACTTGGAGTTCCGGCGGCGCCCAGACCCTCAAGCAGTGGCGAAGCGTCACGGCTCGCCTATAGCCCCACCACATAATGTTCTAAGAACCTTTTGTGGTTGCCACGAAACGTTCTTAAAAAACATGTCTGGCTGGGGCTGTCTTTTTTCAGCACATCGGGCTTCTGTTCTGAGAACAGTGGTTCTGCTCTTGGAACATTCTGGGGTTATGGGAACATTTCGTGGTAGGACTATAGGAATGCCGGGACGGTCGGTCCCTGCTCAAGACCCTGGATTCCTCATTCAGGGGTTCCTTATCCAATGCCCTCGCCGTGCTCCTTGGAGGATGCAGACCCTGGGGAGTCCTTCCCTGACGAGGGCGGCGGCGATATCCACAGCCAATCCTCACTTGGAGTTCCGGCGGCGCCCAGACCCTCAAGCAGTGGCGAAGCGTCACGGCTCGCCTATAGCCCCACCACATAATGTTCTAAGAACCTTTTGTGGTTGCCACGAAACGTTCTTAAAAAACATGTCTGGCTGGGGCTGTCTTTTTTTCAGCACATCGGGCTTCTGTTCTGAGAACAGTGGTTCTGCTCTTGGAACATTCTGGGGTTATGGGAACATTTCGTGGTAGGACTATAGGAATGCCGGGACGGTCGGTCCCTGCTCAAGACCCTGGATTCCTCATTCAGGGGTTCCTTATCCAATGCCCTCGCCGTGCTCCTTGGAGGATGCAGACCCTGGGGAGTCCTTCCCTGACGAGGGCGGCGGCGATATCCACAGCCAATCCTCACTTGGAGTTCCGGCGGCGCCCAGACCCTCAAGCAGTGGCGAAGCGTCACGGCTCGCCTATAGCCCCACCACATAATGTTCTAAGAACCTTTTGTGGTTGCCACGAAACGTTCTTAAAAACATGTCTGGCTGGGGCTGTCTTTTTTTCAGCACATCGGGCTTCTGTTCTGAGAACAGTGGTTCTGCTCTTGGAACATTCTGGGGTTATGGGAACATTTCGTGGTAGGACTATAGGAATGCCGGGACGGTCGGTCCCTGCTCAAGACCCTGGATTCCTCATTCAGGGGTTCCTTATCCAATGCCCTCGCCGTGCTCCTTGGAGGATGCAGACCCTGGGGAGTCCTTCCCTGACGAGGGCGGCGGCGATATCCACAGCCAATCCTCACTTGGAGTTCCGGCGGCGCCCAGACCCTCAAGCAGTGGCGAAGCGTCACGGCTCGCCCATAGCCCCACCACATAATGTTCTAAGAACCTTTTGTGGTTGCCACGAAACGTTCTTAAAAAACATGTCTGGCTGGGGCTGTCTTTTTTTTCAGCACATCGGGCTTCTGTTCTGAGAACAGTGGTTCTGCTCTTGGAACATTCTGGGGTTATGGGAACATGTCGTGGTAGGACTATAGGAATGCCGGGACGGTCGGTCCCTGCTCAAGACCCTGGATTCCTCATTCAGGGGTTCCTTATCCAATGCCCTCGCCGTGCTCCTTGGAGGATGCAGACCCTGGGGAGTCCTTCCCTGACGAGGGCGGCGGCGATATCCACAGCCAATCCTCACTTGGAGTTCCGGCGGCGCCCAGACCCTCAAGCAGTGGCGAAGCGTCACGGCTCGCCCATAGCCCCACCACATAATGTTCTAAGAACCTTTTGTGGTTGCCACGAAACGTTCTTAAAAAACATGTCTGGCTGGGGCTGTCTTTTTTCAGCACATCGGCTTCTGTTCTGAGAACAGTGGTTCTGCTCTGGAACATTCTGGGGTTATGGGAACATTTCGCGGTAGGACCTATATGGAATGCGGGACGGTCGGTCCCTGCTCAAGACCCTGGATTCCTTCCTCATTCAGGGTTCCTTATCCAATGCCTCCGCCGTGCTCCTTGATGTGGTGTTTGGAGGAATGGGGAGGGCTGGGGGAGTCCTTCCTGACGAGGGCGGCGGCGATATCCACAGCCAATCCTCACTTGGTGTTCCGGCGGCGCCCAGACCCTCAAGCAGTGGCGAAGCGTCACGGCTCGCCTATAGCCCCACCACATAATGTTCTAAGAACCTTTTGTGGTTGCCACGAAACGTTCTTAAACAAACATGTCTGGCTGGGGCTGTCTTCTTTTTCAGCACATCGGGCTTCTGTTCTGAGAACAGTGGTTCTGCTCTTGGAACATTCTGGGGTTATGGGAACATTTCGTGGTAGGACTATAGGAATGCCGGGACGGTCGGTCCCTGCTCAAGACCCTGGATTCTTCATTCAGGGGTTCCTTATCCAATGCCCTCGCCGTGCTCCTTGGAGGATGCAGACCCTGGGGAGTCCTTCCCTGACGAGGGCGGCGGCGATATCCACAGCCAATCCTCACTTGGAGTTCCGGCGGCGCCCAGACCCTCAAGCAGGGGCGAAGCGTCACGGCTCGCCGATAGCCCCACCACATAATGTTCTAAGAACCTTTTGTGGTTGCCACGAAACGTTCTTAAAAGACATGTCTAGCTTGGGCTGTCTTTTTCAGCACATCGGGCTTCTGTTCTGAGAACAGTGGTTCTGCTCTTGGAACATTCTGGGGTTATGGGAACATTTCGTGGTAGGACTATAGGAATGCCGGGACGGTCGGTCCCTGCTCAAGACCCTGGATTCTTCATTCAGGGGTTCCTTATCCAATGCCCTCGCCGTGCTCCTTGGAGGATGCAGACCCTGGGGAGTCCTTCCCTGACGAGGGCGGCGGCGATATCCACAGCCAATCCTCACTTGGAGTTCTGGCGGCGCCCAGACCCTCAAGCAGTGGCGAAGCGTCACGGCTCGCCTATAGCCCCACCACATAATGTTCTAAGAACCTTTTGTGGTTGCCACGAAACGTTCTTACAAAACATGTCTGGCTGGGGCTGTCTTCTTTTTCAGCACATCGGGCTTCTGTTCTGAGAACAGTGGTTCTGCTCTTGGAACATTCTGGGGTTATGGGAACATTTCGAGGTAGGACTATAGGAATGCCGGGACGGTCGGTCCCTGCTCAAGACCCTGGATTCCTCATTCAGGGGTTCCTTATCCAATGCCCTCGCCGTGCTCCTTGGAGGATGCAGACCCTGGGGAGTCCTTCCCTGACGAGGGCGGCGGCGATATCCACAGCCAATCCTCACTTGGAGTTCCGGCGGCGCCCAGACCCTCAAGAGTGGCGCAGCGTACACCGGGCTCGGCCTATACCTTCCACCAATAATGTTCTAAGAACAACCCTTTTGTGTTGCCACAACGTTCTTAAAAACCTGTCTGCTGGGGCTGTCTTCTTTTTCTCAGCATCGGGCTTCTTTTGAGAACGTGGTTTCTGCTCTTGGAACATTCTGGGGTTATGGGAACAATTCCGCGGTAGACTATGGGAATGCGGACGGTCGGTCCCTGCGGAACCCCTGGATTCCTCATTCAGGGTCCTTATCCCCATTCCGCTGCTCGTGCTCCTTGGGGGTGCAGACCTGGGGAGTCCTTCCCTGACGAGGCGTCGGGATAATCCACAGCAATCTCACTTGGAGTTCGCGGCGCGCCCAGAACCCTCAGCAGTGGCGAAGCGTCACGCTCGCTATAGCCACCACATATGTTCTAAAACCTTTGTGGTTTGCCACGGAAAACGTTCTTAAAAAACATGTCTGGCTGGGGCTGTCTTTTTTTTCAGCACATCGGGCTTCTGTTCTGAGAACAGTGGTTCTGCTCTTGGAACATTCTGGGGTTATGGGAACATGTCGTGGTAGGACTATAGGAATGCCGGGACGGTCGGTCCCTGCTCAAGACCCTGGATTCCTCATTCAGGGGTTCCTTATCCAATGCCCTCGCCGTGCTCCTTGGAGGATGCAGACCCTGGGGAGTCCTTCCCTGACGAGGGCGGCGGCGATATCCACAGCCAATCCTCACTTGGAGTTCCGGCGGCGCCCAGACCCTCAAGCAGTGGCGAAGCGTCACGGCTCGCCCATAGCCCCACCACATAATGTTCTAAGAACCTTTTGTGGTTGCCACGAAACGTTCTTAAAAAACATGTCTGGCTGGGGCTGTCTTTTTTTCAGCACATCGGGCTTCTGTTCTGAGAACAGTGGTTCTGCTCTTGGAACATTCTGGGGTTATGGGAACATTTCGTGGTAGGACTTTAGGAATGCCGGGACGGTCGGTCCCTGCTCAAGACCCTGGATTCCTCATTCAGGGGTTCCTTATCCAATGCCCTCGCCGTGCTCCTTGGAGGATGCAGACCCTGGGGAGTCCTTCCCTGACGAGGGCGGCGGCGATATCCACAGCCAATCCTCACTTGGAGTTCCGGCGGCGCCCAGACCCTCAAGCAGTGGCGAAGCGTCACGGCTCGCCCATAGCCCCACCACATAATGTTCTAAGAACCTTTTGTGGTTGCCACGAAACGTTCTTTAAAAAAAAAACATGTCTGGCTGGGGCTGTCTTTTTTTTCAGCACATCGGGCTTCTGTTCTGAGAACAGTGGTTCTGCTCTTGGAACATTCTGGGGTTATGGGAACTTTCGTGGTAGGACTATAGGAATTTCGGGAAACGGTCGGTCCCTGCTCAAACCCTGGATTCCTCATTCAGGTTCCTTATCCAATGCCCTCGCCGTGCTCCTTGGGAGTGCAGACCCTGTGGAGTCTTCCGCTGACGAGGGCGCGGCGATATCCACAGCCAATCCTCACTTGGAGTTCCGGCCGGCGCCCAGACCCTCAAGCAGTGGCGAAGCGTCACGGCTCGCCCATAGCCCCGACCACATAATGTTCTAAGAAACCTTTTGTGGTTTTGCCACGAAACGTTCTTAAAAAACATGTTCTGCTGGGGCTGTCTTTTTTTCAGCACAATCGGCTTCTGTTCTGAGAACAGTGGTTCTGCTCTTTGAACATTCTGGGGGGTTATGGAACATTTTCGTGGTAGGACTTTAGGAATGCCGGTGGATCTTCACAAGGCTCAAGACACTGGATTCCTCATTCAGGGGTTCCTTATCCTGAATTGCCCTCGCCGCGCTCTTGGAAGGAGCAGACCCTTGGGGAGCCCTTCCCTGACGAGGGCGGCGGCCGATAGCCACCACGCAATCCTCACTGGAGTTCCGGCGGCGCCCAGACCTCAAGCGTGGCGAAGCGTCACGGCTCGCCATAGCCCTCACCACATAATGTTTCTAAGAACCTTTTGTGGTTTGCCACGAAACGTTCTTTAAAAAAAAAACATGACCTGCTGGTGGCTGTCTTTTTTTGGCTTCGCGCTGCAAGACACATCGTTCTGTTCTTGTTCTGAGAACAGTGTTCTGCCACTGGAACATTGCTGGGGTTATGGAACATTTCGTGGTAGGACTATGGAATGCATAGGAATGCCGGGACGGTCGGTCCCTGCTCAAGACCCTGGATTCCTCATTCAGGGGTTCCTTATCCAATGCCCTCGCCGTGCTCCTTGGAGGATGCAGACCCTGGGGAGTCCTTCCCTGACGAGGGCGGCGGCGATATCCACAGCCAATCCTCACTTGGAGTTCCGGCGGCGCCCAGACCCTCAAGCAGGGGCGAAGCGTCACGGCTCGCCGATAGCCCCACCACATAATGTTCTAAGAACCTTTTGTGGTTGCCACGAAACGTTCTTAAAAGACATGTCTAGCTTGGGCTGTCTTTTTCAGCACATCGGGCTTCTGTTCTGAGAACAGTGGTTCTGCTCTTGGAACATTCTGGGGTTATGGGAACATTTCGTGGTAGGACTATAGGAATGCCGGGACGGTCGGTCCCTGCTCAAGACCCTGGATTCCTCATTCAGGGGTTCCTTATCCAATGCCCTCGCCGTGCTCCTTGGAGGAATGCAAGACCCTGGGGAGTCCTCCCTGACAGGGCGCTGGCGATATTCCACAGCCAATCCTCACTTGGAGTTCTCCTGCTCTTTTCCTTCAAGCAGGTGGCGAAGCGTCACGCTCGCCTAAGCCCCACCACATAAAGTTCTTAAAGAACCTTTTGTGGTTGCCACGAAACGTTCTTAAAAAAACCTGTCCTGGCTGGGGCTGTTCTTTTTTTTCAGCACATGAAGTAAGAATGATTACGGGCTTCTGTTACTGAGACCATGGTTCTGCGCTTGGAACATCTGGGTTTATGGAACAATCCGTGGTAGGACTATAGGAATGCCGGGACGGTCGGTCCCTGCTCAAGACCCTGGATTCCTCATTCAGGGGTTCCTTATCCAATGCCCTCGCCGTGCTCCTTGGAGGATGCAGACCCTGGGGAGTCCTTCCCTGACGAGGGCGGCGGCGATATCCACAGCCAATCCTCACTTGGAGTTCCGGCGGCGCCCAGACCCTCAAGCAGTGGCGAAGCGTCACGGCTCGCCCATAGCCCCACCACATAATGTTCTAAGAACCTTTTGTGGTTGCCACGAAACGTTCTTAAAAAACATGTCTGGCTGGGGCTGTCTTCTTTTTCAGCACATCGGGCTTCTGTTCTGAGAACAGTGGTTCTGCTCTTGGAACATTCTGGGGTTATGGGAACATTTCGCGGTAGGACTATAGGAATGCCGGGACGGTCGGTCCCTGCTCAAGACCCTGGATTCCTCATTCAGGGGTTCCTTATCCAATGCCCTCGCCGTGCTCCTTGGAGGATGCAGACCCTGGGGAGTCCTTCCCTGACGAGGGCGGCGGCGATATCCACAGCCAATCCTCACTTGGAGTTCCGGCGGCGCCCAGACCCTCAAGCAGTGGCGAAGCGTCACGGCTCGCCTATAGCCCCACCACATAATGTTCTAAGAACCTTTTGTGGTTGCCACGAAACGTTCTTACAAAACATGTCTGGCTGGGGCTGTCTTCTTTTTCAGCACATCGGGCTTCTGTTCTGAGAACAGTGGTTCTGCTCTTGGAACATTCTGGGGTTATGGACATTTCGTGGTAGGAACTAATAGAATGCCGGGACTGGTCGGTCCTGCTCAAGAACCTGGATTCCTCATTCTCTAGGTGGTTTCCTTATCCAATGCCCTCGCCGTGCTCCTTGGAGGTTCGACCCTGGGGGTCCTTCCCTTACGAGGGCTGCTGCGATCTCCACAGCCAATCCTCACTTGGAGTTCCGGCGGCCGCCCAGACCCTCAAGCAAGTGGCGGACGCTCACGGCCGCCTATAGCCCACCACAAATGTTCTAAGAACCTTTTGTGGTTGCCCCGAAACGTTTCTTAAAAACATGTCCTGGCTGGGGCTGTATTTTTTCACGCCATCGGGCTTCTTTTCTGAGAACAGTGGTTCTGTCTTGGAACATTCTGGGTTATTGGAACAATTTTCGTGTAGGACTATAGGATGCCGGGACGTCGGTCCCTGCTCAGACCCCTGGATTCCTCTTCAGGGTTCCTTTCCAATGCCCTCGCCGTGCTCCTTGGGCCTCAGACCCTGGGAGTCCTTCGACACCAGGGCGGCGGAGATATCCACAGCCAAGCCTCACTTGGAGTTCCGGCGGCGCCCAGACCCTCAAGCAGTGGCGAAGCGTCACGGCTCGCCCATAGCCCCACCACATAATGTTCTAAGAACCTTTTGTGGTTGCCACGAAACGTTCTTAAAAAACATGTCTGGCTGGGGCTGTCTTTTTTTCAGCACATCGGGCTTCTGTTCTGAGAACAGTGGTTCTGCTCTTGGAACATTCTGGGGTTATGGGAACATTTCGTGGTAGGACTTTAGGAATGCCGGGACGGTCGGTCCCTGCTCAAGACCCTGGATTCCTCATTCAGGGGTTCCTTATCCAATGCCCTCGCCGTGCTCCTTGGAGGATGCAGACCCTGGGGAGTCCTTCCCTGACGAGGGCGGCGGCGATATCCACAGCCAATCCTCACTTGGAGTTCCGGCGGCGCCCAGACCCTCAAGCAGTGGCGAAGCGTCACGGCTCGCCCATAGCCCCACCACATAATGTTCTAAGAACCTTTTGTGGTTGCCACGAAACGTTCTTTAAAAAAAAAACATGTCTGGCTGGGGCTGTCTTTTTTTTCAGCACATCGGGCTTCTGTTCTGAGAACAGTGGTTCTGCTCTTGGAACATTCTGGGGTTATGGGAACATTTCGAGGTAGGAAATAGGAAATGCCCGGTACGGTCGGTCCCTGCTCAAACCCTGGATTCCTCATTCAGGTGGTTCCTTATCCAATCCCTCGGCCGTGCTCTCTTGGAGGATGCAGACCCCCGGAGGGTTCCTTCCCTGACGAGGGCGGCGCGATATCCACAGCCAATCCTCACTTGGAGTTCCGGCGGCGCCCAGACCCTCAAGCAGTGGCGAAGCGTCACGGCTCGCCCATAGCCCCACCACATAATGTTCTAAGAACCTTTTGTGGTTGCCACGAAACGTTCTTAAAAAACATGTCTGGCTGGGGCTGTCTTTTTTTCAGCACATCGGGCTTCTGTTCTGAGAACAGTGGTTCTGCTCTTGGAACATTCTGGGGTTATGGGAACATTTCGTGGTAGGACTTTAGGAATGCCGGGACGGTCGGTCCCTGCTCAAGACCCTGGATTCCTCATTCAGGGGTTCCTTATCCAATGCCCTCGCCGTGCTCCTTGGAGGATGCAGACCCTGGGGAGTCCTTCCCTGACGAGGGCGGCGGCGATATCCACAGCCAATCCTCACTTGGAGTTCCGGCGGCGCCCAGACCCTCAAGCAG
>CAUYUJ010000370.1:392959-410804 GCA_963575745.1 Prorocentrum cordatum | reverse complement strand
CCCCTCCCCCTCCCCCGAGGCCAGCTGGGACAGTGTTCGGGGTGCCTGCCTGGGCCAGCCGGGACCACCTGCGGGGGGCTGTCTGCGCGCAGCCCGAAGCCTTACCAGTAGCATCGTGCGCAAGAGTCGGTCGTCGTGTTCGGTGCTCCTCCTCCGGTGTGTGAGAGTGGGCATGTTCCGTACGCGTGGCAAGCATCCAACACGTCGTCGCAGCTGTTTTCTGGGGTGCCTTGCATCTCGCCCCCTCTCATTGAAGCAGACCAGGGGCAACTCTCGGCCGCTAGCCCTTACATGTCTTATCTCGTCACCGGTCGTCCACTTACAACACCCAGTGGCGTTCGTCAACCAATGGCGTCCGCAGCTCCCTCATGTTGTTCCTCATCCTTCCTCCCACTCATCACCTCCTTCCTCCCTGGTCCCCCACTCTCCTTAATGCTGCGATACCTCCTGCTGATCCTCTGATTTCTCGTGCTCTTCCTCCCTCCCTCTTCCTCCTCCTCCTCCTCCTCTTTCCCCTTCTTCCCCCCCTCCTTTCCCTCCGCCGTCTTACAAAGCGGAGGGAAAGACTTCAGAATTTGTAGGAATCGTTCTCATTTGGGGTCGAACGATCAGGCTTTCAGCCCTCGGGGCTTCCGGGCCCCTCCCAAAGCCCTGAAGAATTTTTGCGGCTCCACCGGACACCAACCAGGCTTGCCTGAAACCTCCAAGAGTTCCCAGCATAACTCACCTCTGTTCTCCCCTGTCATCCTCTTAGCTTGACAGTGTCGCGATGTTTTCCTCTCCATATTTCGCTCGAGCTCGGTCTTCGGGCTGCTTGGAAATCGGGATGAAGTCTTCCTCTCCCCGTCCCCCCCTCGGGAAGCGCCGACCATGCTCTTAAGCACGCCAGTGCTGGGCCCCGGGTCCGGGACCTCAGTGTCGATGCCCTCGAGGCCAATCCAGGGGGCGTGCACGCATTGGTCCCAGTCAGGAGGGAAAAAAACACAGACACAATTAATCGTCGATTCTCCAGAACAGATAGGAAAATGTGGGAAGTGGGGGGGGAAGACAAGAACCCAGAAAATATGGGAAACTATGGGGGATATCTTTATTTGTGTGTATTTTGTTGTGTGACCTGGGGCCCCTTCACCCAGGCCCAGGGTGGGCTTGGCCAGGGTCGATGCAGGTGCACAGTTGGCGCGGACGCGCCCCCCCGCGCGCGCGCGGGCGCCGAGAGCGGAGGGAATGCGGGGAGGGAGGAGGGACCTGCAGCCAAACAGGACCGTGAGGAGGAGGAGGAGGAGGAGGAGGAGGAGCAGGAGGAGGAGCAGGAGGAGCAGGAGGAGCAGGAGGAGGAGGGGCACCGCTCCGTCCTCGCACATGCGGCCTCCGCCCTTGGCCATGGTCGCTGGTCGCCCTCGCTCAGAAGGCTTCCTCTTGGGCGTGCACAATCATTACATCCCTACCGCGCATCCCTGTGATCCTGTCGCGCTGTAGAATGCCAGGATGTGTTAGCAGTGGCTGGCATGGACTGGCCTCGCAGATTACCTGACCAGCTCTCCTATCGACCAGTGTAAATCAGAAGCCAGGCGAAGGCTGGCAAACCCGTGGCTGCTAAAACGGCTCTGCGGGAACGTGTTTCTTTTCTTCCGGGGAGCAGCCAATTTATTATTTTGTGCGTTGAGTTTTGTTCTGGGGATTTGTTTGTTTTTTCCGGGAAGACCGTTTTAGCAGCCACGGATTTGCCAGCCCTCGCTCAGCTTCCGAGTAGACCTGGTTTCAAGTTGCAGACACTCCTGTCTGCCGAAGAGCATGCGAAAGCCAACCTCCTGGTGCAGACGAGCGGCGGTGATTGCGCTGGCTGGTGCGTGCTCGGCCGCAGTTTGATGCATCGAAACCGTCGTTCGAAAGAAGCCAGATTTTGCAACGGGCAGCCACGATCATCTTAGCATGGCTTCTCTCAGGGACACGGTGTCTTGCTGCCCTGTTTGGGGAGATGTGGAGGAAAGCGGGGCAGGGAGAGTGAAGGCCGTCGCAGCAGAGGTGAGCAGCCCGGCCGTCAGCCACCCGAGCTGGGCCTCGCGAGAGGGAAGGGTGGAGGAGGCCGAACAGGGAGGACCAAGATGAGAACGTGAGATCGAGATCGGAGGTGGATAGACCTCCTACCCTGACACGTCGATTAGTGAATTGGCCGTTTTCGGTTTGCGAGAGGGCGTCGCGGCCGTCACTTTTGCGGGTCCAGGTCCGTCGGTTTCGGCCCCAAGCCGTTTCACTAAGAGGAGGTTTACTAAAGGGAGGTTTGTCCACCGCCGACGAGAGGGAAAGATGGTATCAATGGCACGTCGCCGTGGGAGCCCGTCAGTGTGCTACTCCTTCGTTCTTGTTCGAAGACCCGGGGCCTCTTGAACCGTGAAGCGCTGAGCGGCTCCCCGCTGCGGCGTGTCATCGATACTGGTGCTGTTCACCCATGGAAGGGGGAGGAGGCCCCCCTTTCATCTTTCACGCCTCCTCCTCGCCCACCGCCCACCCCCCCTCGACAACGACCACGACGACGACGACGACGACGACGACGACGACGACGACGACGACGGCGACGACGACGACGGCGTTGACGACGACGACGACGCATCGCGCGGCTGCCGGTCGGTCTGTGGGCTCGAGAGCGCTCCTGGGCGCGCGGGCGCGGGCAAGCCATCCAGTCTGCCAGCAGCGGCATGCTCTGCCATGGTGCCTGCTCAGGCGACGGAGCGAGGCGCCGCACGGGAGGCGGCACGGAGTGGAGCAGGCAGATGGGGGAAGACGCACGATACGAACGATGCGGTCAGGAAGTGTTGCTTGGCGTGTCGCGGCTGCGGCTCCTGCGACGCGTCATGCCCTGCAAGTTGATCGCGTGCCGCTCTGCTTCGTGGAACGGCCGGCCAGGAGAGGCCCTGGACGTTGACGTCGTAGGATCGGGAAGGTTGCCGCGAGTCGCGCCGAAGCGTGGCGGTGGACCAGAATCGGCGGCGCGGCACGCCAAGCAATTCATCCTGACTGCAGTAAGAAGAAGAAGGGGGAGTGCAACAAGTTGAGTAGGGTACTCCAGATTTCGTAATAAGGGGGGGGGTCTCATTTCGGGGGGAGGTCTCTTCCAGGCTATCTTGGAGGCCCTGGGGGGTCTGGGGACGATGTTTTGGAGGGTTCTCCCACGGGGGAGGTCTGAAATGGCTTTTCTTGGAGGGTCCAGACCCCCTCCCTTTCATCACGAAATCTGGAGTATCGCTTCGAACTCGACGCCGTGTCGTGAGCCAGAGGATCGCCGGGGCCCCTCTCGGAGCCCTCTTGTAGCTGTCATGGGGCCCTCCGGAAGCTTTCTGGGGCCGTCTTGGATGTTCCGAACGGCCCCCACAGGGGCATTTGAAGTTATCGTTTCGAAGTTCACGCTGTCGAGTTGGACCAGGGGCTCATCGGGACCCCTTTTGGAAACCTGCTGTGGCTCTCGCGGGGCTCATTGGGGCTCGTTGGGGCTCCGCTAGGGTGCCTCGCGGGGCTCAGTTGGGGGCCCGCTAGGGTGCCTCGTTGGGGTTCCAAGACGCGCCCAAGAGGGCACAGGAAGTTATCGCGTCGAATTTCCGCGGCCGTTTTCTCGGTGTGGTAGGTCGTATAGGGGGCGACAGGATGGCCTCGCGCATGCGCCGATTTCGCGCGTCTAACAAAGAGGTAACGGAGCTTCTGCGATGACGCGTGAGGGGAGCGCCCAGTGGATCTTTGCTTCGACGATTTTCTGGCAAGCGGTATTGGTGTATGCGCGTTGGCCTCCTAAGGATTAGGAGGGCGAGGAGGAGAAAGAAGGTGAGGCGACGGAAAGGCAGGATGGAGAAGAAGTGGTAGTAATAAGTGGATGAGGATGGGATGGAGAAGATGAAGAGGAATAGTATGAGGAGAGGGGGAACGAGCCGATGGAGAGTAGAAGGACGCTTAAGCCACGGTGGGGAGGTGAGGGGTGGAAAAGGGACTACAGGTGAGGGGTCGGGGCTGGGGCTGGGAGAGAGGAAGCGAAGAGAGACGAAACATTGGTAAAGGAGGAGGCAAGAGGAGAACGAGGGCGAGAAAGAGAGGGCGAGGAGTAGAAAACGAGAGAGGTGGAGACGGGAGGATGAGGACGATGAGGAGGGGGGAGGAGATGCGGGAGAAGGCCCCCTTTTTTATCGTGTCTTCCTCCGTATCGTAATCGATTATCGGCGCCTTGCACCTGCCGCTTCTCATCCAGTTTTATTATCCCCATATTCTCCCCATCCTCCCTGTCTCCACCGCATCACCCCCCTGCCCATCAGTCAATTCCATTTTGAATCGGAGCCGGCCTCCACCATTGAAACTGTTGCAAACCCTTCAGACGAAAGTGCGCGGCGGTAAGGCGTTAGCCACATTTTGAAAACGAACCCACCTCCATCTTTGAAGTTGTCTGAAGTGTCAAAGACGAATGCGCGCGACGATCAGGCGAGTGCCACATTTCGATAAGTTGCGGGCTCCATCCTTGAAACTGTTGTAAGTTTGAAGAAGTCTGAAGCGAAACGCGGGGCTGGCCTACGCACACGTCCGCTGGTGCGACAGGAGGAGTTATGCTTAAGGAAATATATCGCTGTAGCGCCGAGCATATCCACACGGCCCATCCATGATGATGTGATGCAACAAATATCATCCGGCGCACATCCATCCGACCCAACCCTCACCATTCGACTCAAAATATACAAGTATGCTCACACCCTTCCGACCAGACATTCACCATCCCATGTCAAAACTACGATTCGGCTGCGTATCCACCCTATGTAAATAGTTGTATCCGGTGCACACCCATCCGTCCGACCATCGCCATCCTATGCAGATCGGTGTAGAGCCATACGACCCAACTTTCATCATCCGATGTGATATTTTGTGCGCGCTCACACGACCCAACCCTCACCATCCGATGCAAAATGCGCATCTCGGTGAACACTCATCTGACCCAACCCTCACCATCCAGGGAAAAAAGAACTCGGTGCCCATCTGTTGATCTTCAACATCAAGCCACCCCCTGGCCCCAAAGTGCCCCTGGGCACACGAGGCAGAAGCAAAAACAATAAGTCGGTAGCATGCACAAAATTCACCGATACGTCTCGGGCACCCGTCGCCGACTCCGATTTGGGACCCCATCGCTCCCCTGGCTGCCCCAGGCGCTCCCAGACGCCCCCAGGCACTCCCAGACGCTACAATCCATCCCCCAGCGCTCCCAGGCTCGCGGAGGAGGAGGAGGAGGAGGAGGAGGAGGAGGAGGAGGAGGAGGAGGTCCTGGCAGCACGAAAGTGCTCATCTCTGTCTTCGTCGTCCTCGTCGCCGCAGGAGGCCACCGGGAGCAGGCGAAGGCAGATCGCGCCGGCGCGTGGACCACACAGGCGGTTTCACCAGTCAAGGAGCGGAGGCAGCGCGGGCCGTTCTCAAGAAGGGGCTCTCTTCGCCTGGGCGTCGCGCGCACTCGGCTTCCCGTGTGTCCTTCGCTGCGCGAGTGGCGTGCGAGTCCTTCTCCGGGACGGCTGGGGCGTGGGACAAAAAAGCCCTCGGGTGCACAAGTACAGGGGAGGAGGAGGAGGAGGAGGCGGAGGAGGAGGAGGAGGAGGAGGAGGAGGAGGAGGAGGATGGGGGGCATAGCACTGGACAACTTCAGCACCACCGTCGGGGGCCCCCACACGGCGCGGTGGCCACACCGCATGGTGAGTGAGTGGGACTCGGGGTCACCGCGTCACCGCACGGTCTCGGTCTGGATGCCGGAGGGGTTCCAGCTGTGGATCGGATATGGATACCACCGCCGCTTTCAACATAGAAGGAGCCTTCCAGGGTCTGCAGCCTCCCATTTGGCCGCCCCTTGGCCTCGCGCACGTTCGGATACAGGGTCCACCATTTACACACTTGGCCTTTCCTTCGGCATCTGCCACCTGGATGCCAGATTGTGCAACAACTAACACGGATGGAGGGCGGTTCCTTTTTTGAAACGGGGTTTCTTCGTAATATTTTAGCGAACCATGCGTCCACGAGTCTGCCATCCGGCAACGTCGTTTTCACAATGAGGCCATCCGTAGCCTCCCATTGAAAGCGCTCTTGCGTAGGATTTCCGCGGAGCATGCGTCCACGACTTTGTCATGCTGCAGCGCGTAGACGGACAGAAGGCATTTGGTGTTCAAAATAAGGTTACAATGGGCGTCCTTCAAGTGGAGGGAGGATCCTCTACGACAAGTGCACTCGTTTAACTGGCGGACTGACCAGCCGCTCGTCATTCAGGGTAAGGCGTCTGTACGGACTCGTGAGGAGGGGATTTGGGATGGGGGGGGGTGTACTATCCTGTTCCTCTCCCGTCATCCTTCCTTCGCATCCTCTTCCTCCTTCCTCCTCCTCCCCCTCCTCCAGTAGCTGCTAGAGTGTATACTTTCAGCCGCAAGAGCAGCCTGCCCACCGCTGTTCGACATGCGGATTGACTTTTAACACACATTGGGTTTGGGCCATCGAATTTCCTTGTCGCACCACGATCGTGATGTCCCCACGTGGGCGCCGCAGAACAAAGGGGTCGTCTGCACGGGCATTGGCCCGCAAGCTGGCCGCGCAGGGTCGCGCGCACGCGCCCTCGTTTCCGATGTGGCGTCCCGAGTGGGCGTCCCGCGCGAGCCACCGCGTAAGTTGAGGTCCTGTGTTCTCTCTCCTGAGGTCCGTGTTTTTCCGTTGCTTACGGTCATCCCTCACCCGACGGCGGCGGCGACGCTGACGGCGGCGGCGACGTGGACGGCGATGTCGACGACCCCGCGATTGTGTCCGCCTGCGGGTCAGAGACGCGTTCTCTCTATGATTTTGTCGAGAAAAAACAATGGGAATGCATATCTCCCGCGCAAGACAATCTTGGCCGCAACCGCGGGGAACAACTCACCAGGGCAACATGATGTTGACCGTAAGCGCGGGAAACAGCACAAAAGCAATAGGACCGTGTTCTCCCATATGATCGTCCCTGTTGCCTCCCCATCCTTGCTATCCAATAGTTCCTAGACTGGGGTCACCTAGCACATCTGTTTGACCCTAGTTCGAATATAGCTCGACTAATGTTGGACTCTAGCTCGACTCGAGTTCGATTCAAATGGACTGACGTTCGACGCAGCATCGACGCATGAGTGGAGCGAGTGGCTCCAGGAAGGTTCTCAAAGCGAGCATCTAAAGTTCTGACCCCGTGTGCGAGGGGCTTGGCTGTTCGAGTCGTCCTCTCCGTCGGTCGTCGCCTCCGTCGTCCCCTTTCCCTTCAGCTTCCTTCTCAAGCTCGTGAGCGAGAGAAAAATCTAGCAGTGTCGTAATCGAGTCGAAGGGAAGCCCCTTCCCTTTGATCCCTTCCCCAAGGGGGGGGGGTCACTCTCCTGGAAGCGCCCCCGGCACAGCTCCGAGAAGCGGCCCTCGAGCCTCGAGGCGCCGCCGACGACGACCACGGCACCACGGTGCCGCCCTTCGATTCCGACCACGACGACGACCACGACGACGACCACGACCACGACCACGACCACGACCACCACGACGACTACGACGACTGCGACGATCCCCCAGCCCAGAGCAGACCTCGACGACGACGGCGGCTGTGACGACGGCGATCTCGAGGCCGGCGGCCCCGACGGCGACGGCGGCGGTCCCCGAGCCTCGACGACGTCGACGACGGCCTCGACTCGTCGTCGACGACCTCGGCGCCGCCGAATGGCACGGCCGGCGGCGGCGGCGGCGGCGGCGGCGACGGCAACCGACCGGCGGCAGCGACGGCCGAGCCGCAGCGCAGCGCCCCGAAGGCCCGGCCGCCCGGCGGCCGCACGGGGCGGACGAGACCACGGCGGCCGTGGCTTCCCTGGCCGAGCGGGCACAGGCGCGTTCAGAGCCCCGGAATCATCAGGGGTAACTCGGGTCAGGGTTGACTCGGGTTCGTTTTTTCGGGAGTCCGAGCCCGAGTTACCCCGGGCCCGAGTTGCCCCGGATAATTCGGGCGTCCAGAGCCCCACATCATCAGGGGTAACTCGGGTCAGGGCTAACTCGGGTTCTTTTTTCGGAATCCGAGCCCGAGTTACCCCGGACCCGAGTTACCCCGGATAATTCGGGCGCCCAACGCGTTCGGCCGCCGTCGTCGTCGTCGTCGCCGCCGTCGTTGTCGTCGTCGTCGTCGCCGTCGTCGTCGCCGTCGTCGTCGTCGTTGTTGCCGCCGCGGTCGGCGCCGCCTCCCACGCAAGGCCCCTGTCGGGCGGGAACTAGGGTATCAATGACACGCTGCCGTTGGTAGACAGTCGGCGTGTGACTCCTCTGTGTTTGTCCAGAAGTCTGGTGTTCTTTCCGCGGTAACGCGTTGATGGATTCTATGCGGCGGCGTGTCATTCATACCGGTGTTGCAACCGGATTTTCCAGTCCTGAGGAGACCTCAAGAGATTTCTGATACGATTGAAGGAAAATATTTTGCAACAGCAACGCCCGATCAATAAAGAACCCAATTATTCCTTCCACCCCCTGGCCGCAATATTGGAGGTTATTGCGTTCGGCCCACTTCTTCAGAAACTATTCGTCAATATGATTGCACGTTTTGGGACCTCGGCGGCCCAGGTCGCCAAAGACTTCCTCAGAGAGCGAGCCGAAACCGCATTGACTGGTCTGATCCTGGATCGTTCTCACTCGGTGGAGGCGGCGCGGGCGCGCGCTCGCGCCCGAGGCATGCGGGCGGCGGCTCGGCATGGGCGTCGACGGCGCCAGCAGGACCGACCAGCGGCGCAGCCTCCCTGCTCCTCTCTCCGTCCTCTCCTCTCCCTCCCTCCCTCCACGGAGATGCTCGCGTCGTGGAACAGATCACGACCGACGGATTTTGAGCATGTTCGGCCTCCAGCGGCCTTCGCCGGGCCCCGGGACCGAAAAAAAACACGGCATGTAGTATTGGCCCCTGAAGAAGGGGTCGAGATTTCTAGGGACCCCGAGTCGAGAAGATCGAGATATCCCATGGCCAGGTCCCTCCCCTCCACGGAAGAACATGTACCGATTCCGCTGCCCTTGCCTCGCCTTTGCCTTCCTGGGGTCTCGCGGGCGGCCTCTGTCGCCCCGGCTGCCACCACCCACCAAGCCACCCCAACCCAACCCGAAGGCTCAGCTTTACCCTCGATTTCCAGTGGGGGGGGGAGGTCGGGAAGCATCGAAAAAACACATGTGGAGCCCTTACCCTCCCGACCCGAAGTTCGGGTCTTCGGGTCGGGTTGGACTGGTCTGGTAGGTAGTCTTGGCATCGCTCGCGAGGACAATCGAGGAGCATCCTTGATCATGTGGCGAAAAAAAAACCACGCACGAAACCGAGAAAAGCATGGGGAATGGACGTCCGAGCGATGGCAAGGAGTCAGGTTGGACCCGCTTTGGAATCTCAGCCAGGGCGCCAGGGCTCATTTCGATTGCCCCGATTCGATTCGATTTCGATGGATTCCGATTCCGATTCGATTCGACTTGGGATTCCGATATGGGTTCCGATTTCGCACTGGATGCATACAAGCCTGCCGATTTCAGCCGATTCGATTCCTTTCGACTTGGCTGCCGATTTCCGCCGATCCGACGAATTTCGATCGCCGATCCGACTTATCGATTCGATTCTGGGCTCTCCTGGGGCGCAGCCGACGCAGCAGGCGCCCGAGGGCGCGACCGGCGCCCCGTCGCCGTGCCCAAAAATGCGCAGGACGACGAAAGGGCTCCGCGCGCCGGGACCGTGACGCCGAAGCAGGCAGCTGCAGGAACGAGGGCCGGGGCACGGGGCTGCATTTGTGTCGGGCGTGTCCCCCTACATACAGGGCTCGTTTCGATTCTTCCGATTCGATTCGATTCGGCATCGATGGCTTCCGATTCCGATTCGATTCGACTTGGGCTTCCGATTTGGGGTCCGATTTCTGATTGGCGGCGCACTAGCCTGCCGATTTCCGCCGATTCGACTTTTCCCGACTTGGCTGCCGATTTCCGCCGATCCGATTCGTTTCGATCGCCGATCCGACTTATCGATTCGATTATGGGCTCCCCTGGGGGGATCTTCGACGAAAAAAGATACCCCCAAAGACGCCCCAAAAAGGTCAGAAACGAGGCAGCAGTGCAGGAACGAAGGCCGGGGCACGGGGCTGCACTCATGTGGGGCGTGTCCCCCTGCAGGGGGGATTTTTCTACGAAAAATAGAAGAGACCCCCAAAGACGCCCCCAAAGGGTCAACAAAACTAAAACATAGTCCCCAGATTATGTTTGGATTATTTCATGATGACTTTTGGCGCATTTTTTATTTTTCGTCGAAAATCCCCCTGTAGGGGGACAGGCCCCCTACAGGGGGATCTTCGACGAAAAAAGATACCCCCAAAGACGCCCCAAAAGGGTCAGAAACGAAGCAGCAGTGCAGGAACGAAGGCTGGGGCACGGGGCTGCATTTGTGTCGGGCGTGTCCCCGTGCAGTAGGTTTGCGTCGTGTCGACCAGCGGCGACCCCAGCGCGGGCGTTCAAGGTTGAACGCCGCCGGCGACCCAGAATCGATCGATGTGGAACGATCGGACGTTGCGGCAGCGGCCGATCGTTCAAGGTTGAACGATCCCTGCGGTGTCAAAAACCAACGCTGGGGTCGGCACGACACGAACCTGCCGTACAGGGGGATCTTCGACGAAGAAAAAAGATACCCCCAAAGACGCCCCAAAGAGGTCAGAAACGAAGCAGCAGTGCAGGAGCGAAGGCCGGGGCACGGGGCTGCATTTGTGTCGGGCGTGTCCCCCTACAGGGGGATCTTCGACGAAAAAAGATACCCCCAAAGACGCCCCAAAAAGGTCAGATTCGAAGCAGCAGTGCAGGAACGAAAACCGGGGCACGGGGCTGCACTCATGTCGGGCGTGTCCCCCTGCAGGGGGGATTTTTCAAGGAAAAATCAAAGATACCCCCAAAGATGCCCCCAAAAGGGTCAAAAAAACCAAAACATAGTCCCCAGATTATGTTTGGATTATTTCTTGATGACTTTTGGCGTATTTCTTGATGACTTTTGGCTGCATTTGTGTCTTGCGTGTCCCCCTACAGGAGGATCTTCGACGAAAAAAGATACCCCCAAAGACGCCCCAAAAGGGTCAGAAACGAGGCAGCAGTGCAGGAACGAGGGCCAGGGCACGGGGCTGCATTTGTGTCGGGCGTGTCCCCCTACATACAGGGGGATCTTCGACGAAAAAAGATACCCCCAGAGACGCCCCAAAGAGGTCAGAAACGAAGCAGCAGTGCAGGAGCGAAGGCCGGGGCACGGGGCTGCATTTGTGTCGGGCGTGTCCCCCTACAGGGGGATCTTCGACGAAAAAAGATACCCCCAAAGACGCCCCAAAAAGGTCAGAAACGAAGCAGCAGTGCAGGAACGAAGGCCGGGGCACGGGGCTGCACTCATGTCGGGCGTGTCCCCCTGCAGGGGGGATTTTTCGACGAAAAATAGAAGAGACCCCCAAAGACGCCCCCAAAGGGTCAAAAAACCCAAAACATAGTCCCCAGATTAAAAGCCCAAAAAATATAAAAGATACCCCCAAAGACGCCCCAAAGAGGTCAGAAACGAAGCAGCAGTGCAGGAACGAGGGCCAGGGCACGGGGCTGCACTTGTGTCGGGCGTGTCCCCCTGGATCGGCAACACCCCAACATACTTATACTATATGTGCGTCGCCCTCCCAGAGGCGACGCGCGCACCGAGGAATCTTGTAGTATATGCGTTGTGGCGGGCGCATTCTGGCCACACCGCTCGGGAAACGATATACTACAAGATGGGTATACCATATATTCGGGTCGGACGCGCGCGTCCAAGGATGACATATAGTACTAGTACGTCTTTGTGCATCCCACTACAGGGGGATCTTCGACGAAAAAAGATACCCCCAAAGACGCCCCAAAAGGGTCAGAAACGAAGCAGCAGTGCAGGAACGAAGGCCGGGGCACGGGGCTGCACTCATGTCGGGCGTGTCCCCCTGCAGGGGGGACTTTTCGACGAAGAATAGAAGAGACCTCCAAAGACGCCCCCCCCCCCACAATTATTCACTGCGTGGAGCTCCCCATATGTGCATCTACTCGCATGGACCTGTCCGCCGTGAATGTCTAGGCGCAAGAGCTTTCGAATATTAACGGGCTTCAGTTGTGACGGTCTGGACATCAATCTAACTGCGAATGAATTGGAGTGTGAATGAGCCTCAGTAGTACGAGCGCGTCTCTGTGCATGAGCCTGGGGCCTCCTGGGGCCTCCTGAAACCTACTGGGGCTTCCTGGGGTCTCCAGGAGCCTCTTGGGACCTCCTGGGACCTCCTAGGAAGGTTTCGTGCCCCAGGAGAGGCGCAATCTATAGCAACAGACGTACATAAAACATTGCGGATTAGAGCCACAGGAGAAGGGCAATCTATAGGAACACGCGTAAAACACCAAGGACTCGTGCCCCAGGAGAGGCCCAATATATAGGAACATGAGTAAAACATTTAGGATTGTGTACACAGGAGAAGGACCATCTATAGAAACATACGTAGAACATCAAAGAATCGTGCTCCAGGTGAGGCCCAATCGATAGGAGCATACGTAAAACACATGGGATTGGAGCCACTCCTGTTGCCTTCTGAGGCCTCCTGCTCCTGGGGCCTCTCGGGGCCTCCTGTTGCCTTCCGAGGCCTCCTGGCGCTTCCTGTTGCCTCCTGGGGCCTCCTGTGGTTTCCTGAGGCCTTCTGGAGCTTCCTGGGGCCTCCTGGAGCCTCTTGGGACATCCTGTGGCCTCTTGAGTCTTTCTGTGGCCTCCTGATGCCTCCTGGTACCTCATGTGGTCTCCTGGGGCCTCCTGGAGTCTGGCCCACCTGGGGGGTGAAAATTAGCGCCTCGCTCGAGACATCCTCCAAATCTGCTCCGAAAGCGAAGGATTTTGGGCCCAGAAACAAGCAAACCGCCTGAGACATCCCCACAAAATGGCCGCGAACGAGCCCGTGCAACCACCCCTGGCGGCTCCCCTTAGGGCCACGAGCCTGGCCACCAAAACAAGCAAACCGATCGAGACATCCTCAAAGTCTGGCCCACCTGGGGGGTGAAAATGAGCGCCTCGCTCGAGACATCCTCCAAATCTGCTCCGAAAGCGAAGGATGTTGGGCACAGAAACAAGCAAACCGCCTGAGACATCCCCACAAAATGGCCGCGAACGAGCCCGTGCAACCACCCCTGGCGGCTCCCCTTAGGGCCACGAGCCTGGCCACCAAAACAAGCAAACCGATCGAGACATCCTCAAAATCTGGCCCACCTGGGGGGTGAAAATGAGCGCCTCGCTCGAGACATCCTCCAAATCTGCTCCGAAAGCGAAGGATGTTGGCAAGACAAACAGGCAAACCGCCTGAGACATCCCCACAAAATGGCCGCGAACGGCCCGTGCAACACCCCTGGCGGCTCCCCTTAGGGCCACGAGCCTGGCCACCAAAACAAGCAAACCGATCGAGACATCCTCAAAATCTGGCCCACCTGGGGGGTGAAAATGAGCGCCTCGCTCGAGACATCCTCCAAATCTGCTCCGAAAGCGAAGGATGTTGGCAAGACAAACAGGCAAACCGCCTGAGACATCCCCACAAAACGGCCGCGAACGGGACCGTGCAACACCCCTCGGCGGCTCCCCTTAGGGCCACGAGCCTGGCCACCAAAACAAGCAAACCGATCGAGACATCCTCAAAATCTGGCCCACCTGGGGGGTGAAAATGAGCGCCTCGCTCGAGACATCCTCCAAATCTGCTCCGAAAGCGAAGGATGTTGGCAAGACAAACAGGCAAACCGCCTGAGACATCCCCACAAAACGGCCGCGAACGGGACCGTGCAACACCCCTCGGCGGCTCCCCTTAGGGGTGCTGAAACCAGCGCCCCGCCTGAGACATCCTCGCAATCTGCTGTTTATCGAATAAGTCAGACAATGAGAAGGTCTGAGTATGAGTAATTCTGAGTATGAGTAAGTCTGTGTATGAGGAACTCTGAGTAAAAGGAGGAGGAGAAGGAGGAAGTCTGAGTATGAGTAAGTCTGAGTATGAGTAGGTCTGGGTATGAGTAGGTCTGAGTATGAGTAAGTTAATGTGATCAGGTCTGAGTATGAGTGAGTCTGTGTATGAGTAAGTCTGTGTATGAGTAAGTCTGTGTATGAGTGAATCTGAGTATGAGTGAGTCTAAGTAGGAGGAGACGAGAAGAGGGGAGGAGGAGAAGAAGAAGGAGTAGGAGGCGTCCAAGTAATAACAAGAACCCCATCTTAGGATATGGGGAACAAAAAATGATAATATACAAAAGAACAAAACAAACAAAAAAAAGCATAGTCCCCAGACTATGTTTGGACTATCTTCTTTATTATTTTTGGCGCATGTTTTGTGTTTCGTCGAAAATCCCCCTGTAGGGGGACAGGCCCGACGTAAGCCTGGGCCGACGCTGAAGCGACAGTCGGGTCGGGCGAAAGGGGGGGATTGGGAAAGGGGGGGTTACGAAATTTGCTGCATGCAGCTGGTTTCGGCCTCACCGAGGGGCCCATTCCTCGATACATGGCCGCCTCCCGGCGCCGGGAGGCGCCAGGAAAATCAGCTACGTGAGCTGATTCTCAAACCCCCCCTTTGCTATCCCCCCCTTTCGCCCGACCCGAGAAGGCCGGGGCACGGGGCTGCACCACAGTAGCCGCGAGCCGCGCCGCCGCCCTGCCCGGCCCGAGCTCGGCAAACACTTCATGGCCTCCGTGGGCCCCAGAAACGGCAGGGCCGTTTTTTTACCGGTTCCTCCTCCTCCTCCTCCTCCTCCTCCTCCTCCTCCTCCTCCTCCTCCTCCTCCTCCTCCTCCTCCTCCCCCCCCATCCCATCTGGGGGGGAGGGGCCCGAGGACCCTGGGACCCATCCCATCTGGGTGTGCGTGTGTGGTGTGTGTGTGTGCGGTTTGTGTGTGTGGTGTGTGTGTGTGTGTGGTGTGTGTGGTGTGTGTGTGTGTGTGTTGCCGGTTCCGACGCCGTTTTTTCCCCGGTGTCGTCACCGTTCTTTTACGGGTTCCCGCTCCGGCTCCAATCCTGGAGCCGTTTTCGTTGCCGTTTCCGGTCGCCTTTAGTTGCCGTTCCCATTTTCACGGGACGTTTTTTCGGAAACGGTGAAAAAACGGCCCTGCCGTTTCCGGGGCCCACTACGCGCGCGACGAATTAAAGGCTCGCTCCAAGCCAGGTTGAGCAAGCTACGATCGCAGCGCCGAGCAAAGTCACCATGTGCCGCGCGTGCTGAGACGCCCGTGCGTTCTGGCGAGGCGGCACCCTAAATACCGGTCGGCGACACCGCCCAGACGAGTGGCGCATTGAGTGTACTGACGGCCGCCTAACTACGTTGGTAGCGAAGTGGCCCTCGGCGTTACGTCGAAGTCATGAAGAATTACGGTTGTCGAGCGCGGTCGTTGGCGTGCCGTCGTGTTTCAGGATTCGGGTCCGAAACGATTGACCTGTAAAGCGAAAATTCATCACCGCGGGTCGTAGGTGGGGTGGTGTCGTTTGCTCATCGGTGCATGTTCGACCTATTTTTTGAACCGAGTCTTGCGCACGGCCACGTCGCGGTCCGCGAGCTTGGACGGCGTCATCGTGGCAGCTCTGGCCCAGCCCAGCCAGCTGGTCGGCGTCGGCCCGATCCAGGCGCAGACTGCTGAGGACCAACCACCAACGACTCGCAACTGAGATACCACCGGGGCAGGGATAGACTTATGATGCTCCAACCTACTTTAGCCTTGATCACCAAAAAGAAATTCGAGCACCAGAAAAGTACCCCCAAACTCGAGGGTTTCCACGTATCAGACCCTGGGAGACACTCGTCCGACACTGTTTCGACACCTTTCCGGGTGCTCGAAACTATTTCCAGGATGTGGTCCCTAAGTACGATGTGAACAACATAAGGCGAGACCGTGTCCCCAGCAGGCACCTCCATTCAGAGCTTCGGCGCTTCCCCAAGCAGGTTGCGCGGCCCTCGTGGAGCAGTGGGCTGTCGTAGCCCGTTGTGCTGACGTTCGCCACCTGATGGCAGTCGCAGGTCGGAAGAGCACGAGGCCAGCGAGCGGCACTCACGGGAAGCCGACGGATCCAACGAAGTTGGACGACGTGCCCACGGCGTTGGTATTTGGCCGTGTCATCGCCGACTCAGCAGATGTCGGCCCAAACTTCCTAGCCTGGCCGAAGAAGCACTGCACGGCCTCGGCGAAGCGGCCCTGCGCAGCGGAAGCGTCGTCGTCGCACTGCGCCCCCCGAAAGCAGACCGCGTCGAAGACGGCGAGGGTGGACGCTTCAACAGCCGATGTTGGGGAAGTCTGCGACTGCCTGTCCGACAGCGCGAGCGGTCACCTGCAGCTCCGCGGAGTGAAAGTCCGACAACGGCCCTGCACGTCTCGCGCGCTGCCTCGGAGGCCTGGGCGGTTGGCGGCCTGGGGCGGCAGTCGCGGTCAGCGCCGCGTCCACCTGCACCGTCTCCGAGCCGCGGCAGCTTGGGGCGACCAGCGGAACCACCAGCGCTTATCGTGAACCGCCACGAGGAAGACGGCCACCGCCACCAGGACCGTGAGCCCACGCGCCGCGATGCGGAGGATTCTCACCTTGCGGCGCCAGGCCGTCGGCACTGTAGACCGGGCAGCCCACTTGGCGTAGCCAGCAAGGAGGGACGGGTAAGTTAGTTTACCCCACGACATGGTCAATCTGGAAGCAAGTGTCCCGCCCCCCCCCGCACAGGGGAGGAGGGGCGGGAGTTGTTACGCTATCTTATGTAGCATAACAGATGGACTGTAAACGCCCGCCCACCCTCTGCTCTGCAGCAGGCAGGCGCCACACAAGGTTTCGGTTGTGCCATCACGCGCGGCGCCAGCGGACCGTCCCAGCCTCAAGCGTCGCCAAGCCGCCCACCAATCGAATCGATCGCCATGCTCGGAACAGGGCAATCCACTCTGCCTGGTGGCCGAACAGCCACCCCAGGAGTACATCAAGAGCCAACATGGCGATGGAAGGGTGGCGATGAGCAGGAGGAGGAGGAGGAGGAGGAGGAGGAGGAGGAGAAGGAAGAAGAGGAGGAGGAGAAAGAGGAGGAGGAGGAAGAGGAGGAGGAAGGAGAGAGGAGAGAGGAGGAGAGGATGGATAGATGGAGGTCCTCTCAGCGAGGTGGCATCTTTGGGAGGGAGCTGCGGGGCCCTGTGGGCGTCTGACAGCAGCCCGGCACCGTCGTCCCAGGGAGAGGCGTGCACTCTCGAAATGGAGGGGTGGGGAGGGGCCAGTGATTGTTGCAGGCCCAAAAGGCAGAACAAAACCGTGGCGCTCAGCAAAGCGCGGGCCAACGTGCCCTGGCCAACGGCCAACGTGGCCAACGGCCAAAACCAAGGGCACACGCGCAAAAAGAGGGAATCACGGACACAAGCTGGGACCTGACCTCCGGCCTCCTTTCCTTGACTAACTCCCAATAGCGCCAGAAACGCTGTGCCTTAGGGAGGAAATCAAGGAAAAGAAAGCAAACCAAGGACCGCCCTACACCCCTCGCCAAAATGGCGCACGGGGGTTCGGGATCGGCGCCCAAGGGACAATACACGGAGCGTTGCCCAGCGCCCGCACCCTCACAAGCACGGCAACAGTGTGCCCGCGGCAAAGAGCACTGCAACCAAGAGGTTACAGGCGGAAAAGCCGCGGGCCCCGCCTCCGTGGTCGTCAAACGGCGGTACACCTCAGACCAGGAGGTGCCACTGGGGTCTTCCCGCGCCCAGGCCGCACCTCTTGGCCGAGGTGGCAGGGTACTAAAAACCCTGGCCTGACAGCTGCAACGGCAACAGCAGCGGCAGCAGGGAGGGGGAGGGGGAGGGGGCCAC
>CAUYUJ010000370.1:327959-382959 GCA_963575745.1 Prorocentrum cordatum | reverse complement strand
TCTCCAGGAGTCCCAGATGGGATCGACCCAGGCCCCCTCGCGCTCTGCAAGAATCACGACGTAGGGGAACATTCGGCCTCTGGGGACCTCTCTGGGCCCAACCGTCAAACACAAAAACCCGTTTGTATCGAACTCTTTGTTTTATCTTTTTACGTATTCTTCGTGCGTCGTCGTCGTCGTTTGTTTCGTCGCCCGTTCCTCGAACAGTGCTTGCACTTAGGGGTGGCCTGATCCGGGAACGGTGAGCCTAGCTTAGTGCACCTGGAGGACGAAGTTCGGGCTACGCCCGAAACGCATCGGAGGCACGACGGATTTGACCTTCGGGAGATCGCCTCAGTCTGGGCCAAAGGGGCACCACCGTGCCCGTGCTGGTCCCAAGGATTTCTCAGGCCCGATCTTCGGGGGCCGCAAAACGGGGTGGTGACCACACCGTGCGGTGAGTCGGTGGGGATTCGGGGTCACCGCACGGTCTTGGGACTCGGGTCCCTCTCCGAGGACGTCTCGGGCGACAGGGGCCTCCAGGGACCCAAGACCTTGCGGTGACGGACCGTGCGGTGAGGTCTCTTGGGATTCCGAGGTCACCGCACGGTCTGTCACCACACCGTTTCGGGACTCCAAAGATCTGAATTCCCTCCCTTTTCCACCATCCAAACCCCCACCTGGCGAACAGCATGTAGCATCTGTAAATGGTGATCATCAAAGGACTTCTTAAACATTCAGTCCGTCCGGATCCACTCTATCCCATCAGCACGTGAGGGTCCACTGTCTATTCGTCGAGCAGTTCTTAAATGAGCGACATGGGCAGTTTGCAGTCTGCGCGCAAAGCATGAACGCCGTATGTGTACAGCCAGCTGTAAGCGATGGCCCCACTTGTGTTTTGACAACTTTGATGAGTAATTCCCCCGCGCAGGATGTTGACAGGAGGTGCGAGCCAATTCGCCTCGTCGACTTTGTGATGATCAGGGTTTACGCTGGCAAGGACAAGGGCCAGCATTCTGAGCAAGCCGAGCTGTCACCATGCCACTTGTCCCTTGGTGCTGCAAGGCAGGTTCGCTTACTATTCTCCGTCGGGTGCGTGGCTACAACACGGGAGGGAAGGCGTCCAGCGATCACGACAACATTTGACAACACGACCGCCCGATTGGTAGTGCTTACATCCTCTTCTTGACGCGTTCGCACGCGCACAGACATGGCACATACGTTGCGAGGCACCCACTGACAAATGCAACAATCCGGCGTACGAAGCCTAGGTCACCCTCAGGGTCGAGAAGATGACCGCGCTTCGCGCACAGCGATTTTAGTTGGAGATGCGTTCTTGTCCAAGGTGTTCTCGCGAGGGCGCGAAGATGACCCCGCATCGCAGGGCGTGATGCGCGAAGTTAGGGGATTAGGTACGTTGGGATGCGGAATAGTTGTCGATCGTGCGCCTCGTTGCATGCAGATACGGTATACACAGACATGCAGATACAAGTGGCACGTGAGTGCCCAGGATCATACAAACACACGTGCCGGATATGTGTATGGTGTGCAAGGTGCATGCGTGTGTTATGTGTGTTGTGTGTTGTGTGCGTGTTGTGTGCGTTGTGTGTGCAATGTCTGAGTTAGTGTGGGTTATGTATTCTGCGTGCTATGTGCGTGTTAGGAGTATTGTGTGTGCATACGTGCGTGTGTGTGTGTGTGCTGTTTGGGTTTGGTGCGTTGGGTGTGTGGTGTGTGACTGTGTGTGTTCTCTGTGTGTGTTCTGTGTGTGTGTGTTCTGTGTGTTGTACGCGCGCTGGTGTGTGCGTGTGTTGTGTGTTGTGTGTTGTGTGCTGTGTGCTGTGTGTTGTGTGTTGTGTGTGTGTCTGTGTGTCTCTGTGTGTCTGTCTGTGTGTCTGTGTGTCTGTGTGTCTGTGTGTCTGTGTGTCTGTGTCTGTGTCTGTGTGTTTGAGTCTTTGTCTGTGTCTGTGTCTGTGTGTGCTGCGTGTGTAGCTTCGGCTCGGGTTCTCTTGCCACCGCGCGCGCCGGGGCGGGCGCGCTGCGTCAGGGGGCTGGGACGGGGCCCAGGCGAGGCCGCGACGGCGGCCCACGAAGCGGCTCGGCACCGCCTGCATCGGCTGGCGCGCGGGTAGGCGCGCGTGCTGGTGCGGCTGGGCCAGGCGGCGGCCTGCCACAGCAAAACCACGACAGATGCCCCCCCGCTGGGCGCGCGGGCCGGAGGCGTACAGTGCGGGGCCACGCCGATCCGACCGGCAGGCCCTGGCGGCGCGGCTCGGCGCTGCTCGGCGCGGGGGCGGCTGGGCCGACTGCTGGGGAGGGCCTCGGCGGGCGGTAACAGCCGCCGTCGCGGCGGCAGCAGCAGCAGTCGCGCGGGGGGCAGCGGGAGGGCGGTGCAGCCGAGCGGACCAGCCCCCGCCAGCCCCTGCGGAGGTGCACCTGCGGGGTGGGCGGCGGTGGGGCGTGCCGTGCAGCCTGTCGGGGCTGCGGCCAGCCTGCCCCCCGCTCGGGCGCGCCCTCGGCGCGGGTGGTGCACGCAGGCCGGGTGAGCAGGCCCGTCGCGAGGGCGCCTTGGGCTCGGCCTGCGGCAGGGCCCCAGGGCGGCGCGGCAGCTCCTCTGGCGGCCGCGGACGTGCGCCGGGGTTGCAGGCGGCGGGCCCAGGCGACGCAACGGTGGCCGAACCGGCAGCTGGGGAACCGAGCGCTTGGCAGGCGTGCGCGCTCGAACTGCCGCGGCGGAGTTCGCCGGGCAAGTGGCGCAGTGGGAGGCGCAGGAGGCGGCGCTGGTGGGGGCGGAGCGCGCCGCCCGTCCGCCCGAGCGCGGGCCCGACGTCGGCAGCGGACACTTTGCGCAGCCGTTCCAAAGCGGCCCTGAAGGCGCGCCGGGCCGCCGACGACGCCCGGGAGGTGGCAGAGCAAGCGGCGCAAGCCGCGGCGGACATGCAGGCGCAGGTCGTGCATGCCGAGGCCGAGGAGGCGGCCGCGCAGCAGAATCTGGAACCTGCGCCGGCCGAGGTGGGTGCCAGTGGAGTCGCTGGGCCCGCAGGCCCTGGGCCAGGCGCCCCCACCGCAGGGCCCGGCGCGGCCTTTGCAGCGCTGGCGGCCGCTGCGCCCTCCACCGCGCAGGCTGTAGAGTCTGGTCTGTTGGAGCAGCATGGAGCAGCTTCGCGGGTTGCTGCAGGCAGCGCCAGTTGGCGCAGGGCTTGCTGGGCCTGCCGCTGGCGCGGCGGCGGCGCCCACGAAGCGTGCGGGGGGTGTGCCGAAATGGGAGGTGGAATTGCATGCGGACCCTGCCACTGGTGCTTTCTGTGGAGCTCCCGAAACGTGTGAGAGATCTGCCGAAACAGAGACAGGCGGCGGGCAGACGCAGGGATGGGAGGAAGGAGCAGGGGGGCGATGGGGAGAAGGAGGACGAGGAGGAGGAGGAGGAGGAGGAGGAGCAGGAGGAGGACTGACGAGTGAGGAGTGAAAAACGCGGGCCATTGCGGAGTCAAAACGAGGCTCCCACATTGCAGGATATCTGGTGAGGACACACACGAGAGGGAATCTGCGTTGGCAGCGCGACCGCATCTCGGCATCACGTTGCGTGGACGGCCAGCCAAGGAACACCCTCGTTCAGGCTCACTGGCCGCTTCTCCGCGGCAGTACCCGACAGGGGCGTCCGCCCCCAGTCGGTGTCCCGATCGAAGCTGTAGCCTTGCACGCTCGCGTCGTCAGCACGACAGCGGCGGCTGGTGGTTGGCCGGTTTCGGCCTCAGGGCGCCTTCGCAGGGCCCCAGGGCCGTGGAGCCAGTATCCGGGACGAGAGAACCGGCCCTGGGGAAATGGTCAGGTCTTCTGCGGACCCCACATTCGAAAAGAACAAGACAGGATGCCTGGGGAAACCCACCGTCGGAGGCTGATACATGCATACGTACATGCATGCATGCACGCATGCATACATGTACGTAGACATGTACACATCTACATCTACGGATCCGCCTACACATACAAGCACAACAACCGATACATGCGCATGCACATGTACATACACATATGCATAGGCATAGCCATGTATGTGTGGACGTATGTGTATACATATATATATATATATATGTATATATATATATATATATGCATGTGCGTTACTGAGTGTGTGTATCTGTGTGTATGTGTATATGTCCCTGTGTATGTGTATGTACCTGTAAATGCGTCGTATGCAGATATGTGCTCTGCACGCAGCCCCCCATTGCAGAGGCGATCGGCGCATTGCGTTGTGCTCTGCGTTTTGTTCGAGAGGAGGAGGAGGAGGAAGATTCGAAATCTCTGAAAATCGGCTGGTTTGGGGGATGTATGCGGCGCCGCGGCCGCTCCAGAGCGTTCCGGAACGCTCCGAGAGCGCCCCGGAACGCTCTGGAGCGATTCATCCCGATCCTAGCCCTGTTTTAGTTGGGTTTGTCCACACCCGAGGACTGGAGAGAGGAAGCGTACCTCCACCCCCACCTGGCTCCAAGCAGTGGCGAAGCGTCCTGGCTCGCCTATAGCCCTACCAAACAGCGCTCTAAGAACCCTTGGTGGTTTCCACGAAATGTTCTTGGAACATGTCTGGCGGAGTCTGTCTTGTTTTATCACGTTGGGTTTGTGTTCTAAGAACATGGCTTTTGTTCTTAGAACATCTGTGGGTTCTAAAAACATTTCGTGGTAGGACTATAGGAATGCCGGGACGGTCGGTCCCTGCTCAATGGTTCCCGCTCCTCCCTTGGGGCTGGCTGGAGAGCCTGGGCTCTGGATCACGCGGGCGGCCATGTGTGTTCGTGCTTGTTGGGACGCTGACGCCTCCCTGCCCACTGGCTTCTCTCTATCGGCATGGCAGGCATTATCCGACGCTGTTTTCCCAATCGGTGGCATCCTCATCTTGTTTCTCTTCTTCTTCTTCTTCTTCTTCATCCTCCTTATCTTCATCTCCCTCATCTTCCTCCTCATCCGCCTCCCCGGGTCCAGCTCTGCTCGGTGCAGAAGAGAGGATGCGGGCTCGTATGGTAAAGGTGACGGCCGACAGATGTTCGTGGGGGCAATGTCCGGATGAGCACAGAAGGAGTTACAGTCCAAGGGGGAGGGGAAAAGGAAGGTGGGTAGGGAGAATGATGAAGTCATCATCGTCAACGGCATCGCCTTCGTCATCATTGTAGTGATCGCCAGCATCATTGAGCAGGACGTATGGTTCTGCATGGGAATCTCCAGCTGCATGTCCAAGGCTTTGAGTATGTTGCTGTTGGCTCTTTCTGCAGTGTGCTTGTCATTCGTTTTCCCCATCCCCGTGAAAGGATGACCGCAGAGTTCTGATGGAGACGGCCCAGAGGCAGCGCAGTCCATTCCTTTTACCGATTCTCTCGTTGGCGCAACTTCTCGCCCAGCCCAGCCGTTGGAGGTGTTGCCAGATCGTGCGGAGCAGTAGTCGCAGTGGAGTGGGCTGGTGAGATTTGTTTTTCTCTCTCTCTCTCTCTCTCTCTCTCCCTTCTGATCGATATATGACATAAACATGTAGGCCAGGCCCTTCCCAGGGCGTCCTCCACCTCGATGACATCTGGATTACGCTCCAGGTTCCGCGCTTTCCGACCTCCCGGGGAGCCCCCCAAACGCCCAAGGACAGCCCAAGACGATCACAAGAAGCCCCCAGAACGTAAAAGAACGGCCCAAAACGCTCCCAAGCAACCCAGGATAGCTTTCGGACGGTTCTACAGGCTCCCAGGAGGCTTCCAAGTCAAGCAGTGGCGAAACGACCTGGCGTGCTTATATGTTCTAAGAACTGTTTGTGACTTCCACGAAATGTTCTTAGAACATGTCTGGCTGGGACTGTTTTGTTTTAACGCATCGGGTTTATCTTCTAAGAACATTGCTTGTGTAGAACACTGTTGGGTTCCCAAAAAAGTTCGTGGTAGGCCAATAGGACTGCTGGGACGGTCGGTCCCTGCTCAACCAAGAGACCTCAAGAGAGCTTCGAGAGGCCTCCCGAGAGCGCTCAGAGAACCTAAAATCGTTAATTTGAATTTGTTTGTTTTCAGGGCTTTAGGCCTTCTCACCATTCCATGCTTCCAACGCTCCAACACGGCCGAAGAGGCCCCCAAGACCGCCCCAAGACCGCCCAAGAGGCTCCCAAGACGGCTCCAAGACGGGCCAAGAGGGCCCCAAGATTGCAGGACTTCGGGACTCCCCAGAGGCCCCCAACACACCCCCGATTCCTGAGAGGTCTCCAAAAAAGCCCCGACGAGGCCCCCAAAACAGCCCAAGAAAGCTTCGACTGCCGTCCCGAGAGAGCCCGAAAAGGGTAGAATCGTGAATTTCTTCTGGTTTTTTATATGTTTTTCGCCTTCTCACTCTTTCCCGCCTCAAACGCTCAAAGATCGAGGAACTTATATACAAAAAACAGGAATTCAAGATTTTTTTTTATAGAATTCTTGACGCTTCGCGTATCCCCACCAGCCCATCCTACACCAGGCACTCGAACGAAGAGCGCCGATGATCGGCAGCTGTTCTTCTCCCCCTCTTCCTCCTTCTCCTCCGCCTTCTTCCTCCTCCTCCTCTCCTCCTCCCTCTCCTCCTCCTCTTCCTCCTCCTCCTCCTCCTCCTCCTCCTCCGCCTCTTCCTCCTCCCTGGTGGCGTCTTGGAGGTATCTTCGAACGGTTTGGTGGGCTCTTGGGCCTTGCGGGCGGGCGGGCGGCGCTCCGCCCGCCCGCGCGCAGGGCCCAAGAGGAGAGTCCAAGACGTCTCTTGGAGCCATTTAGGAGGAGATCGATCAACGAAGGAGGGTCCCTCAACTTGGCTCGCCCCCCAGGAGCTCCAAAAATCGTCTCCTGGACCCCTCTTGGATCGCTCTTGGAGCGCTCGTGGCCGCTCTTGGAGCCGTCCTGGGCGCTCTGGGGGGGCATCTTGGAGCAAATGCATCAAAGAAGAGCAGAGCTTTAATTAGCACTGGCCCTCCAGACTGTCTAAAATCGCTTCCTGGACCCCTCTTGGATCGCTCTTGGAGCGCTCTTGGACGCTGTTGAGGCAGTTTTGAGGCTCTCTTGGGCCCCTGTTGGGGCCCAGTTGGGACATCTTGGCGCCATCTTGAGGCCTCGGATGGGCTTCGGAAGCGAAAAAGTGAGAACACCAAAAACATTGATTGTCCCTTGGGTTTTGAAGCATCTCGGCCTTTTGAGGGCACTCTAATGATGCTCTTGTGGGCACTTGGAACCATCTTGGAGCGGTCTTGGAACGTGTTGGAGCGTCTTCTGAACCATCTTCAGGCATCTTGCGCTATCTTGAGCCATCTTGGAGGCGATCTTGGGCTCTCTGAGGCCCTCTTGGAGCCGTCCTGGGCCATCTTGGACGCTCTGACCGCTCCCCGCCCCTCCTGTCCAGGTCAGTGGGGAGGGGGTAGGGGGAGGGGTAAACCCCTCCCCGAAGGGGAAGAGGGAGGGGTGGAAGAGGAAACGCCCTAAACCACCGACGCCCAGAGGGCTGGTGGGATTCAACAAATACGCCCCACCCACCCCTCCTGGGGGTCCCACACCTTCCCGGAACATCTGCGGAACGCTCCCGGTACCGCGCGTTCCGGCCCCGGAGGACTCCCAAAACGCCCAAGGACAGCCCAAGACGACCCCAAGAATATTCCAGAACGTAAAAGAATAGCCCAAGACGCTCCCAAGCAACCCAAGATAGCGTTCGGTCGGCTTTCAAGGCTCCCAGAAAGCCTCCAAGAGACCTCAAAGACCGAGGAACTTGAACAAAAAAGGGATTCCAGATATTCCCTTTTTGTTCCAAGTTGGGACTCCTCCCTATCCTCTTCCTCGAGCCCCATCAAGACTTCGGGGTCCCAAGCAAAGATTTGTCGGAAATGCTGCTGATCTCTCTAATGCTGTCGTGGCACTTTCTTGGATCTTATACGTGTCCTCTTGGCTGCCCCTGAAACCACTGTAGAAATCAAGATCCCATGATCCCATGAGTTGGAACATGGAATTTCATAATTCCTTTTTTTCAAACTCACCCCATGCTTATTTTGCACGAAGACCACGAGAGGCATCCGAACAGACCGTGGCCTGCATCCAGAAACTTCTAACCCACAGCCCAGGCACGGCAACTTGAAAAAAGGGGAATCCCACAAAACCTTTTCTTTCAAGTTCGCCCCCCCTGTCTACTCTTGCACAGCAGACCACAATTAAGGCCCCCTCAGCTCCCAGAAAAGAACCCGGGACGTCTCTGAGGGCCCCAAATCGTTGAACACCGAACGGGAATTAGTGATTTTTGCGTTTCCGCATTTCCCTTTGTATACGATTCCGAGGCTTGCGCAGGGCCTCCCAGAGAGTCCCTGGATGCAATAAACTACCAACATTAGATTCCATGAGTTAGCCCATCAAGTTCTAGCTAGGCTTGATAGGCTAACTCATGTAATATCATGTTGGTCGCTTCTTGCGTCCAGGGACTCCCTTGGAGGCTCTACGCAAGCCTGGGAATCGTATAGAAGGGGAAGTGCGGAAACACAGAAATCATTAATTCCCGTTTTAGGTGTTCAACGATTTGGGGGCCCCAAAGACTTCCTGGGCTCTTTTTTGTGAGGTGAAGGGGATCTGAATTGCGGTCTGTTGTGCAAGAGTAGACCGGGGGCCAAACTTGGAAAATTCGAATTTTCAAGAATAAGGAATTGTAGGATTTCCATTTTCTCACTTCCTCGGCGCTGTTCGGCGCTGCTTTTTGTTTGTGCCTCGCGGGTTTTGTTAGCCGGGCCCCTCAGGGGTGTAGGATCTTCTGGACCCCTGGGGGTTCTGGAGGCCTCCTGGAGGCCTGGAGAGCCGTCGTTTTTACGTTCTTTACGTTCTGGGGGCTCCTTAGTGTCGTCTTGGGCTGTCCTTGGGCGTCTTGGGGGCCCCCTGGGAAGCCGGGAGGCGCGGTACCAGGCAGATGTCAGGGGATGTGTGGGATCTCCGAGCAGGAGTCCATTTTGAAAAAAAGGGAATTCTTGGATTTTTGTTTGTAAATCCTCGATCTTCGAGGGTTGGAAGCGGGAAAACGGGAGAAGGCGAAAAGCATGTTAGACAAATCATTGGAAATCAACGATTTTACCATCTTTGGGCTCTCTCGCGACGGCTCTCGCAGCTCTCCTGGGCTGTTCTTGGAGTCTCGTCGGGATCTTTGTGGGGCCTCTCAGGGATCGGGGGTGTGTTGGGGGCCTCGGGGGGTCCCGGAGGCCTGTTGGAGGTCTCTGGAAGCCTCCTGCTCCCGCTCTTGGGCTCATCTTGGGCCTGTTCTGCGGTGGTCTGGGGCTGTCTTGGGCGCCTCTTCGGCAGTATTGGAGCCGTCTTGGCCCGTCGTGGGGCTGTCCTGAGGGTCTCTTGGGTGGTCTTGGGGCGGTCTTGGACGGATCTTCGGCGTTCTCGGAGCGTTGGAAGATCGAAAACGCGAGAAGCCAAAAACACGGAAACAAAACAATGAACATCTACGATTTTGGCCTCTTCGGGCCGTCCTGGGACGCCTCTCGGACCTTTCTTGGGGTCTCTTGGAGGCCACCTGGGAGCCTCGAGAGCCGTCGGAGGGCTGACTTGGGCTGCTTGGGAGCGTCTTGGGCCATCCTTTCGCATTCTCGGGGCTCCTGGGCGGCGTCTTGGGCCCTCCTGGAGCGCTGTGGAGGCTCCCCGGAAAGGCTGGGGGAGCGGTTCCAGAAGCGTTCCCGCGATGTTCCGGGGAGGTGTGGGACCCGGGGCCCAGGGGGGCCGTATTTATTGTTTGGTTTATTTATTTGTTTATCATTATACATATATATATATATATATATATATGTATATATATGAATAAATAAATAGCCCCCTCCCCCCCCGGCCTGGGCCGGCCCAGCCCGCAACAATTTTCATACGCTCGCTGAAACCCCCCCGTTTCGCTCTCCAGAGGCGGCCCGGAGAGGCCAAGAGGGTGCCAAAACGAGCCAAGAGGGTTCCCCCAAGACGGCGCAAGAAGGCCTCGAGTTGCCCAACACGGCCCAAAAAGGCTCCAAGACGCTCCAAGAAGGAGGCTCCCAGAGCACTCCCAAGAGGGCCTCAAGAGGCCGAAATCATTCAATTCCTATGGGAAAGCTTACATGTTTAGCATGTGCGCCTTTGCAGCTTTCACGGCTGTGAACACGGTCCAAAAGGCTCCCAAGACTCCCCCAAGACGGCCTTGGAGGATCCCATGAGGCCCCCAAGGCGGACCAAGAGGGCGCCTAGGCGGCCCAAGAGGCGCCCAAAATGGCCCAAGTTGACCCCAAGGCGGCGCCCAAGACGGTCCAAGAAGGCCCAGAGTCGCCCAAGACGGTCCAAGATGGCCCCGAGACGGTCCTAGAAGGTTCCGAGACGTCCCAAGAGGCCTGCCAAAGCATTCCCAAGAGGGCTGCAAGAGGCCAGAATCGTTAAAAAGCGTATACGTTTAGTCTGTGCGACGCTTCGGCCTTCACGGGCTTGAAGACGGCTCAAAAAGCTCCGAAGACTTGCCCAAGAGTGCCTAAAACAGCCCCAAGCGGCCCTCAAGACAGACCAAGAGGGGGCCAAGACGGCCCAAGAGCTGCACAAGACGGCCCACGTTAGCCCCAAATCGGGCCCCAAGAAGGCCGATTCGCCCAAGACAGCCCAAGATGGCCCCGAGACGGTCGAAAAAGGCTCCGAGACGTCCCAAGAGGCCTGCTAGAGCACTCCCAAGAGGGCCCCAAGAAGCCAAATTCATTGAATTCTTAAAAGGAAAATGTGCACTTTCAGCATCTACGTTTGCAGCCTCCATTGCTTTGAAGACGGCCCAAGAGACTCCCAATACTCCCCGAAGACAGCCCCAGAGGATCCCATGAAGCCCCCAAGGCGGCTCAAGAGGGCGCTTAGACGACCCAAGGCCCGACTAAGACGGCTGCAAGAAGGGGCCAAGAGGGGAACTCCGACTCGAGGATTGTAGTCGTCCGCCCAAAGCACCTCCCAGGAGGCCCCAACAGGCCCCAAGAGGCCCCACGATGTCCCCAAGAGACCCCCGGGGGTCGAGGTCCGAGCGAGACCGAGGGGTTTCCTGCCGGCGGGGCGGGCGAGAGACAGAGAGAAACAGAGACTCCCCCACCCCGACGGCCTCCAAGAGGTTTCTCAAAGGGGTCCGGAAAGGTCTTCCTGCGGGTCGAGGTCCGAGCGAGACCGGGACTGCACTGGTACGTACTTATCCTTTCACATTGCCACGCCGACGGCAAAAAGCCGAGCCTCTTGTCCCTCTTCCTCCTCCTCCCTCCTCCTCTTCCTCTTCGTCCCCCCATCTCCCTCCTCCTCCTCCTCCTCCTCCTCCTCCTCCTCCTCCAAGTTCTCCTCCCCCTCCCCCTCCTCTTCCTCCTCCCCCCCTCCTCCCTCCTCCCTCCTCCTCCTCCCTCCTCCTTCTCCCTTGGGTGCCCCAGAGAGATTGGTAACAAAATAGAGGTCTTCAATGCTCCACCATGACGCCCAGCTAGAACCTAAGCGCGCGCGAAGCGCGCGCGTGGTTCTAGTGTGTATATATATATATATATATATATATACATGTATTGTTATGTATGTACGTATGTATGTATATCCTATGCGTGCATGTCTTTCCTCATCCCGTCACGAGTCCAGGCCGTCGATGTTAGATCGTTTCCGTGGGTTTTTGGGCTCAAGAATTCGTACCAAGGCAGTGCGTATGGATTACTGGCTCCCTGCCGCCCAGTACATTTGGCAGGGAGCGTTCGCCCATCTCTTGGGCGGCAACCTGCAGAGGTGCCCACCCGTCCACGTCCATTTTTGCCCTGCCATACCGAGCTGTGTGTGCCCGCCTTGCCCTGGCTGTCCGACGTGCCCCGGGGGCTCCCCCGTTCCCGCCACGCCTTCGGCGAACGGCGGGGGCAGCAGCGAACCGAGGCAGCCCTCCTTCGTCTGGTCTGTGGTGCTGGTGAACGAGGCTCTCCTGCTGGTCCTGGCGCTGGCCTACGGCGCTATGTCGTGGAACCGTGTCGGGCTGACGTGCTGCCGCCGCAAGGCTGGCCGTGCAGAGCGTGGGACCAGTGGGAGCAGCACCTCATGGGATGCTCCAGGGAACGTCGGTCCACTACGAAGGAGAGCAAATGTGGCACCAGCGTCTGTTCCAGGGCGACGGGTGTGGACTCGACTGGAGAGAGTCACTGAGTGGATGGTGTTCATCTGAGCGGTGGCCAATGACATCTATGAGGAAGATTACTCACGCCAGGGAACAAACATCGCTGCGGTGAGGTTCACATCAGACCGTGCTGCTCTCCCGCCAGGCGTCGGTGCCGTCAACTCGCACAGGTTCGGATGGAACCGCTCGGTGGGGCAGATGCAGCAGTTTGACCCGACCGCGCTGGACTACGGCACCGCCGCTCTGGTCGCCGACCACCTGCGCCTGCGGCTTCCTGTGCCGGGCGGGCCGTTCGCCGTCCCGCTGACCCTCGGTCCCGCAGGGGGCGTTGGGCCTGGCGCGGGCGCTGGGCTAGCCGCCGCAGGCGCCGCGGCCCCCACGGCCGCTGCGCTGGCCGCCCCAGCGGTGTGGCCCGCTGGCGCCCTGGCCGTGCCTCCCCCCGCTGGCGGAGCGGCCCCAGGCGGCGCAGCCGCGGCTGGGCCGGGGGCTGCGGCCCCGGCGGCTGGAGCGGCGGCGCGGGTGCTGATCGAGTCGACCACGGCGGGCCAGCGCGGTGCAGTTGTGGTCCCGCCCGCTGGCTCGTACCTCCGCGGGGCCGCCAGCTTGATGCCGCTGGCTGATGGGACGCGGGTGGCCATCCGCTCGATTTCCGAGCCCGCGCAGATCTACGCGGGAAGGGAGGCTACTTCCGACGCCAGGCTAATGTGGAGCATCGTCACGAACCCAGCGGTTCTGAGCGGCAGGCTCTCGAAGCAGTGGCGCGATGTTGTGGCCTGCTTCACAGAGGAATCGTGGACTGGCTCTTTCCTGGCCCCCGCATGTGTTTCTGGCGCTGCCGGTTCATAGACCGACGCCAGGGCGGTCCGCTCGACCGCCTCAGGTTCTGGAGGTTTGCCCCTGGGCTGTCGACCGAGGACTACGGAGGCGGCGACTACGAGGCAAAGATGCGGGCCATCTACACCCTCTCCCACTGAGGCGGCCTCGACCTGCCGAACCCGACGGATGTAGAGCAGATGTTCAGGACGTGCTTGATGTACGAGTACGTGTACGACGTGGATCGGGACCCTCACCTCAGCGCGCCCTCTGTCGGAGACGGAGGCGACGAGGGGAACGACAAGAAGAAGGTCCGAGGCCGTGGACATGGCGGTGGATGCCAGGTCCTGCTGAGCTTCGGGTTCATCAACGATGGCATCGTCTTCACGGGTCTCCTTCGAGACCACGGGGAGCGCATGATCTGCCCCTTGCTCCTCGAGCACGTGGCGAAGGAGGTGGAGAGGGACGCTTCGGTGCTGAAGCAAGTTCGCAAGGCCCGCGAGGAGCCGCGGGCCTTGCAGCCATGACGAGCCCACGACCACGCGTGCCGCTTCCCCCCGGCGGTGCACGTGTTTTCGGAGGGGGGCCCAGCGGCGGTGGCCCGCCGCCTGCTGGTGAGTTGTACTCGTTGGGCGATCGTGCTGGACGACAGCGTGATCCATTTAAACTGCCAGGGCCCGGTCAACAGCATCGGGCAATTTCGGCGGCGCAGGGCATCGCTTGTTCACGTTCGGTGGCGCGTCGGGCCCTCCGCAAGGGCCACGCCAACTCGATGGAGGGCGAGATCGTTCGGACCCTCAACGAGCTGCACCTTGGCCAGCCCTGGCACCCCGTCAGCCATCCTCAGTCCATCACTGCGGGCCAGCGGCAGGCCCTGGACAACGCTCGAGACGCAGTCCGACGGTTCGGCGCGCCCCCGGAGGGATTGACTGGCTCGGGAGCATTTGAGGAGCTCCGAGTTCTCAGCGACTACGCTGGCGAGAGCGCCACCGTCGCTCCGCTCGACTTTGATAATATCAATAGTCTCTCGCTTCCAGACGAGGGTTTCAAGCCTGTGCCGCTTGACACGCTGGGAGAGGATGCTGGCCGAAAGATAGTGGAGCGGCTTCATGGCATGATGTTGCCCCAGTCTTGAGGGTCGTGCTCGGATCGAGTCTGAGGGCCCCCGGAAGCTCCACACCGACCCGGCGCTGAGGAACCCCAAGCTGCATGTCCAGCTGCTGCGGATCCTCGAGCGTCGGAACCTTTTCGATTTCTACAAGGACAATTGTTGCAACGTAGATGTCTTCTTCGTCTACAAAAAGTCGGGTAAGCTGCGGCTCATTCTGGACGGCAGGCACGCATCTCTGCACTTCCAGGTCCCCGACAAGGTCGCTCTAGCGTCGGGCGCGACCTTCGCCGGCCTCCACGCGGACGGGGGCAAGCCCATCGCGGTGGCGGAGGTCGACTTGGCGGACGCGTTCTACACGATGCTGCTGCCTCCGAAGTTCAGGAGGTACTTCGCGCTACCTGGCTGCCGCGCTGGGTTGCTGGGCCTCGAAAGCACCGCGGACGGGCGGCGCCTGGCGAGAACCGACCTGGTATACCCGTGCTTCAGGTGCCCCCCGATGGGCTGCTCTTTCAGCCTCTGGATCTGCCAGACGATGCTGGAGGGGATGGCTCTGAAGGTGCCCCAGCCCCCCCTCGCGAACCGCTTCGTGGACCGCCGACCTGTGCCGCAGGTGTCCGAGGGTGTGATCCATACCGAGTACGTGGACAATGCGATCAGCCTCTCTACGGACTTGGAGACGGCGATCGCCGCTGCGTCGGCCGTGGACTCGAACCTTCGTGCAGCGGGACCCCCTACCCACGGAGTCGAGAGCAGCTTTCGCGCCGTGGCCCTGGGCTGGCAGTTCGACGAGAAGTTCCCGATCATCGGGCTGGACCCAGCGCTCTGCTGGAAGCTGAGGTTGGCCTTCCCGGAGCTGTGTCGGAGGGGATACGCCTCTGGCAAGACGATCTCGCGCGTGGTGTCCCATTTCACCTCGCGGGGTCTGATTCGCCGAGAGCTTTTGGCCGCTCTCAACTCGCTGTGCGCTTTTTCTGCCCAGTATGGAGGCCGCACGGCGCGGCTGTGGCCTTCTTGCCTCCGCGAGCTTCGTCGGTGCGCCAGCCTTGTCGCGTTCTGTTTCCGGGGCGCTGGCGCCCCGTTCGACAGCGCACTCACGATGGTGGACTCATCGTGGTGGGGAGTTGGAGCCACTCAGAAAAAGTCGCCTGCCCCAGTCGCTCGTGAGCTCTCCAAGTACAATGAGAGATGGAGATTCAGTACTCATCAGGAGTCCGAGGTGTCGCATCGGCCCCACGCCTTCAAGTCGGCGACCTCCGCCGACCCCTTCACCCCAGAGTCGGTCTTTACCATGGACTGCTCCGGGAACCCGAAGGCCCCGATGAAGGAGCCTGGAGGTGCCCGTAGAAGAGCCTGTCAAGGAGTCCGCGATGAAGGGGGTGCACATGGAGGAGGACATGGTCAATGGCATCGAGGAGGAGGAGGAGGACTTCCCCGAAATCCCACACGACGTCTGGGCGGAAGGCTGGGCCCCCGTGGTGTCTCATCGCTGGAGTCGTTCAGAGCATCAGGTTGTCTTGGAGGCCCGCGGTATGGTCGTGGCCGTTCGTCATGTCCTTCGACGTGTCTCATCATTCAACCGATGCCATCTCTGCTTGGGCGACGTTCGTCGCGGCGGGAGATGGGCCGCGTGCGCCGGCAGCTGGCGCCCCTTTCGCTGGCTAGCGGCGATGCTTTCTTCTGGCGCTGGGTCCCCTCGGAGAGGAACTCGGCCGACCGCGCCTCCAGGAACCTGCCGGGCGTGGGCTACGCGGCCGCGGCGGCCGACCCCTGCTGCCCCGGCGCTGCCGCTGGCCGCCCCAGCCCTGCGAGCGTGCGCGGAGGGCCTGCTGGCGAGAGCTGGGCCGACATCGGGCCCCCGCCTGGCCTCGAAGAGGAGGCTTGCTGGCCTTCTGTCTGGGCGAGCCCCCGCGACGGCAGCCGCGAGCCCGGCGGGGCCCTGGGAGCTGGCAGCCGAGTCGCTGGGCCGCCTGGGGCGAGCGAGCCGCCGCCAGGCGAGGCAACCCCGAGGCGGGAGCTGGCGGGATCGGCTCCAGCGGTCGTTCCTCGAGCTGAGGGCCGTGAAGGACAGGGCCGTCTGGAGCTACCAGGTCCGATACCGAGCTTTCCTGACCTGGTCGACGAAGGCGTGCCTGTCGGCGGCGAGCGTCACGGACCTGGGGGTCGACTGGATGGCGGCGTACGACTCCCTGGCCGCCGCCCGAACGGCCGTTCTGACTTCCGTCCTCGGCCGGGGGCCGCCGGAGACGCTGTCGCTGCGGGTCCAGCCAGTCGTGCAGTTGGTCAGGGCTGGTCCACAACACCTGGGCATGTACTCGATCCTGCTGTTTCCCGCGGTGCCCAGGGTGATGCCGAAGGCCCTGGGCGACGACACCAGTCTCCAGGTGGACAACCCAGAGTTCAGCGGGGTCGACCAGCTGCTGGTTTGCCTCGTGGGGAGACGTGCGGTCGACGCGCTCCTGTTCTACCTGGACATGAGGTCCTGGGTGCGGGCGCTCCTGCAGGCGGGCGCCGCCCTCGGACAGGGCGCCCTCGGCCCCCCAATGCCGCGTCAGCTGCGCCACGGGGGGGCCAGCCCCGAGTGGCCGACGAACGCCTGGAAGTTCGGCAACATCAAGAAGCGCAGGCAGCGGGAGGCCGTCAGGAGCCTCATGCAGTACGCGAGGAATGGTCGAGTTCAAGTGGCGCTGCGGCGTCTGCAGCCCGTCCTACAGTCTCGGGCCCACGGTTGCGTCGTGACTATTGGAGGCACCCTATGCAGAATCTGAGCTCCTGGGCCCACCTGACCGACTCGAACGTGCACCTGGAGATATTCAGTGGTACCGGGAGCTGGTCCCGGGCGCTGCGCTGCGGCGGAGCATGACTTCCCGCCTGGCGCCGCGGGTCTTCGAGCTGGACGTGGACCATGAGCCCACCCTCGGTGACCTCAGCCGACGGCGAGCCCAGCGCGCGGTGCGCGGGTGGCTCCGTGGTGGCCTGCTGCAGGGCGTCTGGCTTGGGATGCCCTGCAGCTCGTGGTCACGGGCGCGGAATCGGCCCAACGGGCCGCCACCCCTGCGGGACGCCGCCCACGTGCTTGGCCTGCCCCACTTGTCGTCGGCTGACTCCCTCAAAGTCGAGACGGGTAACAGGTTATCGCAGTTCTCCTCTAGCCTCTTTTTGGAATGTGCCAGGCGCGGAGTCACCGCAGCGATCGAGAACCCTTCCACCTCGCGGGCCTGGCAGACCCGCTGGGCCCAGCATGCTGCGCGCCAGCCAGGGGTTAAGACTGTGGATTTGCTTTCTGCGCCTTCGGCACAGCTTGGGGGAAGAGAACCCCTGTGATATATGCTCATCTCAATTTTGACTCGATCAGCTCTTGCAAGTGCACAGGGCGTGGCCTTTGTTCTTTCACGCACCGTCCACACCGAGCTCCGGAGGCAAGACGCCATCCGGAGCTTTCTGGACAAATTGCCGAGCCATGCCCGCCCAGCTTGTGTCCAGTGCCCTTGCCAGGGCCTATCGCGAAGCTAGATTGTCATCCACGCACCAAGCCTTGGTGCGATTGGCGGCCTAGGGCCAGTTAGATCTTCGGAGATGTTTCGAGGTCGCTTTTGTTTGTCCTGGCCTCCCGCGTCTTTGCTCGACGCGGATGGATGGCGCACTCTGGCTGGACAACGTCTGCGAACAGACACTGTCGAGATGCTGGCCTGGAAATAGAGCGGGGTCGAGGATATCCTATGCGCGCATGTCTTTCCTCATCCCGTCACGAGTCCAGGCCGTCGATGTCAGATCGCTTCCGTGGGTTTTTGGGCTCAACCCTGCCCACCCACCCTTGAGCCCTTGTAAGGAGATGCTCCGTCTGCCGCAGGAGGTCGCTTTTGTTTGTCCTGGCCTTCCGCGTCTCTGCTCGACGCGGATGGATGGCGCATTCTGGCTGGACAACGTTTGCGAACAGACACTGTCGAGGTGCTGGCCTGGAAATAGAGCGGGGTCGAGGATGTATGCATGTATGTATGTATGTATGTATGTTGCATATGTATGCATATGTATGTATGTATGTATATATATATATATGTGTGTGTGTATCCAGCTGCCTCCGGCAATTCGGCCACCGTGCCGGCGCAGCATTCTGGGTGGCAGCTGCCCGAGAAGGCAACGGGGCCCGCTGCGGGGCCTCCTGGGGCGAAAGGCTCGAACTCTGGGCTTGTGCTCCCGCTCTCGGGGCCCTTCTTGGGGCCGTCTTGGGGCCCTCTTGGGCAGTCGTGGGCGCCTCTGAGGCCGTCTTGGAGCCTTCTCGGGCCGTCTTGGAGCTCGCTTGGGGGCCTCTTGAGCCGTCTCCGGGAAGTCTTGGGGGCCTCTTGGGTCGTCTAAGAGCGTCGGAAGCTCGAAGAGGCGGGAACCGAACAACATGAAAGAGCGAAGGGACGTCTCTATTGTGTGTGTGTGTCTGTGTCTGTGTCTGTGCTTGCGTTTGTGTCTGTGTCTGTGTCTGTGTCTGTGTCTGTGTCTGTGTCTGTGTCTGTGTATGTGCGTGTGTGTGTACGTGTGCGTGTGCGGATGCGCGTGCATGTGCATGTGCGTATGCGTGTGCGTGTGCGCGTGCGCGTTCATGTGCGCGTGCGCGTGCGCGTGCGCGTGCGGGTGCGTGCGCGTGCGCGTGCGCGTGTGCGTGTGCGTGTGCGTGTGCGTGTGCGTGTGCGTGCGCGTGTGCGTGTGCGTGTGCGTGTGCGTGTGCGTGTGCGTGCGCGTGCGCGTGCGCGTGCGCGTGCGCGTGCGCGCGCGTGCGCGTGCGCGTGCGTGTGCGTGCGCGTGCGCGTGCGTGTGCGTGCGCGTGCGCGTGTGCATGTGCGTGTGCGTGCGCGTGTGCGTGTGCGTGTGTGCGCGTGCGCGTGCGCGTGTGCGTGCGCGTGCGCGTGCGCGTGTGCGTGCGCGTGCGCGTGCGCGTGCGCGTGCGCGTGTTCGTGTTCGTGCGCGTGTGCGTGCGCGTGTTCGTGTTCGTCCGCGTGCGCGTGTGCGTGTGCGTGTGCGTGTGCGTGCGCGTGCGCGTGCGTGTGTGCGCGTGCGCGTGCGCGTGCGCGTGCGTGTGCGTGCGCGTGCGCGTGTGCGTGTGCGTGTGCGTGTGCGTCCGCGTGTGCGTGCGCGTGCGCGTGCGCGTGCGCGTTCGCGTGCGCGTGCGCGCGTGCGCATGTGTCTGTCTATGTCTGTGTCTGTGTCTGTGTATGTGCCCTTCGGGGCCCTCTCGGAGGCCTCTTGGGGGCCTCTTCTGGCCCTCTTGGGGAGGCTGGAAGCGTCGATTCGTGTTCACACGTTAGGGCCCTTTTCGGGGCCGTCTTGGGGCCTTCCTGGCCATGCGGGGGCGCCCCGTGGGTCGTCCTGGGACGTCGGACGCCCGAAAATGCGTGAACCCGAAAAGCATTGCAACACCTAAAGGTAGCCGGTGATGTTTGCCTCTCGGGGCCCTCTTTGGAAGGCTCTTGGGAAGGCGCTTGGGTCTTTATTGCGAGGCCTCGACGGCCTCGCGGGCCGTCTCGAAGTCCTCTTGGGCCATCTTGAGGCCGACGTGGCCCGTCTGGGAGTAATGCGCCGCCTGGGAGGCGTCTGGGCCTCGGGAGCGCGAACATGTTGCATGTTGCAAGGGCTGAAGGCCTCGGGAAAGGGGGCGATGATGCGCGCCCCCGGGCGCTAGTAGAAGGGGGGGGGCCTTACAGCTACAGAAACCCGACCCGGCAGACCTTTGCATTCTTCCATGCCTCAACCTGCACAAGACACAATGTGCTCCAGTATCCTTATCTCTCTCTCTATATATATACTGTATCGTTATATCCCTGTCTCTCTCTCTCTCTCTCTCTCGCTCTCGCTGTCTCTCTCTTTCGTTGCTGCTTCTCGCTATCTCTCTCTCTCTCTCTCTCTTTCTCTAGGTATTTATATCTAGATGTGTATCCCTCTATCTCTCTCTCTCTCTCTCTCTCTTGCCTCCGTAGCACTCAGGCCCAAGTCGTATTCCCTGTGCTGCTGCACTGCTGGTCCCTTTTTCGGCGCACCCTGCGACGTTCGTGGGCCACTGTCACGAGATGCGGGCTTGCGGTGGCAGCATCGGCAGCAGCAGCAGCAGCATCAGCTGCGCCAGCAGCAGCGGCGATGACTCTGAGGATGACGAAGCGAGCCATCGCGCGCACGATACTGTGAGCCCGTTGCAGCCTGCCGCAGAGGCGTTGACTATTACATCTGTCACTGTGGCGGTATCGACCCGTAATCTCACCGCCGTTTCCACTGACAGTTTGATCGGCGCGTGTTTCTCGTTGGAGCCAGTGGTGGATATGCGGGCTGTGCCCGTTCGTGCCTTGCTGCATGGCTTTGGGCACGTGTGGTCGACCTCCCCGACCTCCACGCAGCAGGTGCCAACAACCTCGCGTGATGAGCAGCAGTGGTTCCCGACTGCAGCGTACGACGCCTTCGTGTCGCACCATTGGGGTGCCAGCAGGCTTGAAAAACACCTTGCTTTGCTATTGGCCTTTAATGGCCGTGCCGCGTTGGTCATCGGGATCACAGTCGGGCCACTTATGGGTTTCTCCGAGGTCTATTTCTCTTTCCCAGAGGTGACGGGCTGGGAAGACGCGATGACTGTGAACGGGAAGACAGAGTACACAAAGTTCCGATGGTGGGCGGAGATTGTTGGATTTGTAGTTTTCATAGCATTCATTTGGTTCGGGCATTTGGCCGAGGGAGTATGCCGTCGCCGGCGGGCGGTGTTCTTGGACAAGTTGTGCATAGACCAGGAAAACCCATCCATGAAGCAGGCTGGCATCCGGAGTTTGCCGGCCTACCTCAACTTCACGCATACGCTACTCATAGTCTGGTCGGATGAGTATTTGTCCCGGCTTTGGTGTGTCCTGGAGCTGGCGACGTGGGTGCACCTCAAGAAGACGAATATGTTCATTGTGCCTGGGATGACTGCGGAGATAGTGTGCGGCTATTTTTTCTGCATGCAGCTCACTGGCTTAATGAACTCAGTCTTGCAGTACCACGGCGAAGCACGACACTGGATCCACTTGGTCGTTGGCCCGAGCTTCATTGTCTGTGTCATCGCGCAGGCGCTGCTCCGAAGACGGCTGAGGTCTCGTCTCGCATTGGACAGGCAGCTAAAGTCGTTCGATTGCCGGAAGGCCCAGTGCACTGATGAGAACGACCGGGAAATGATATTGGAGCAGATTCGTTGTTGGTTCGCTCCGGCAGTGACAACAGCGGCGGGCGCGCAGAGTAGTGTCGACGAGCCAGGGGCGGCCCACATGCGTTTCAACAAGGTGGTGCGTACTCAGGTGTACAAGGAGTTGCTCAGGGTGTGCGGGGACGCGGCGAGCTTGCCCTACGACTGGGTGTTGCTTGCGTGCCTCCCGCACTGGTGGCGTTGGTGCGACATCACCGCATCCGCGGCAGAGAGCACGCTTCCCTTGGACCATGTCATCAACGTCGCCCTACACGGCTTCTGTGTAACGTTTTGTTATTCGCCATTGTTGTTGCAGGCGTTCTTATGGTGCATCGCGTTGACCGCGAAGTGGAATTTGGGCAGGTTCGCTGTGGGCGTGTGCATTTCTGTTGTCTCTTTGGTAATCTGCGTCTTGATCACCGCAACGGATAAGCTGGCGGACAAGATCTTGAACGTGGATAGCTGGCTCATTACCATCGTTGCCGACACAGCCCTCTTGCTCATAACAGTGGTAATGTTCTCTTCACGCATGAGGTGGCTTATGCAGAGTTGGCTCTCCAGATGCCGTGCCGCCGATGAATTCGTTGACTAGCTGGCCAGACACCGATACAATACAATCATGCATTGTCCTAACATGGGTGCTCGCACTGACACTGTCGATGTTCAATCAGTGCCGACTATACTAGATTAATGCCGCGTAGAGCGCGTCAGACACCAGAGGCGCTAGTCTTGAACACCTTAATTTTCTACAGAGGCGGTGGAGCCACAAGAGATTTCACGCCAGTAGATGGCAGGGCAGTTGGCATTGATCGCCAAGGGTGAAGGGGGCGGAGCTCTGGTCTGAGTCTGGGATTTGTGCATGTCCACCGCCTCAGGAACCGATCTTCCTGGACTTCAGGAGGCGGTTGATATGGAGTGTTCGGGCTAGTTGAGGACCAACATTATCCCTACCCACCGCCCTCTTGGGTCCTGGGAGATCGGTTACACAGGCAGTGGATATTTACAAATTCTGGCCTCCAATGGACGAGCAAGGACCACGTATTCTGACGATAGCGCCTGCAGCGGACGTTCTCTTGAGTGGGGTTCCTAAGCGCTCCTGGCGTACGAACTTGTTTGTTTGTGCAGGTGATTTGAGCGCACCCTCCTTCCTTCCCGCGACGCGTCCTATGCACGGCTTACTCGACTTGGTTCGAGCGCCTGCAGCGGACGTGTTTGTGCCGCGAGTTTCCATGTGCGTTGTTACATTTTTCCTGCCACGAGCGCTGTCGGCGCGCGTCGAGGGCTTGCGCACGTGTGCTGGGGGCTGCGTCGAAAAGGAGCCGCGCTGTGGCGCGGAGGGGACCCCAGCGCGGGCGCTCAAGGTTGAACGCCGCCGGTGCCCTGAATCGGCCGACATCGGAAGATCAGTGTTATCGCCAATCGGCGGTCGCTCAGGGTTGAACAAGCCACGCGGTGTCAGAAGCCGCCGCCGAAGTCGTCACGGCACGAACCCACCAAATGGAAGGTGGCCTTCATTTTGCTTGCCTCCGTGGCTCGGTTGTGTTGCTGGATGCTGTTGAACGCGGGGTCATGGGCATATTGTAGCAGGCTACGTTTTGTCCCCAATCTTTGAGTCCATCCCCATAAGTCAGGCCCATCAGAAAAGATCGGGAGACTCGGGATACACTCCCAGAGCGCTGCTCGGACGGACTCTTTATCGAGGGTGGACGCTCCCCCATAGTAGGTATATCCCTAAGTCCGGCCACAACTTGCGTTGACCCAGCGAAATGCTTGCGTCGCCATACCCCAGTTATATTGAAGCCCCGCGGGTGAGATAAGTGTGAGGGGTGGGCAGCCTGGCCGGATGTGGGGGCATGCGTCCGCCGCGCCCAGGCCCGCTCGCCCAAGGTAACCAGGGTCAGCGAGGGCGAATTGAGCGTGGCCGAGTGTCGATATCAACGAGGGTGGTGGGCGGGTCGCGGGCGGGCCACGGGCGCTCATGCGATGCGCGGGCGCTCGCTCGAGCTGATTCTGGTGATGATGATGATGACGATGATGATGATGATGATGATGATGATGATGATGATGATGATGATGATGATGATGATGATGATGAGGATGATGATGATGAGGATGAGGATGAGGATGCTGATGATGCTGATGCTGATGCTGATGCTGATGCTGTTGCTGTTGCTGTTGCTGATGTTGATGATGACGACGATGATGACGACGACGACGACGATGATGATGATGATGATGATGATGATGATGATGATGAATTTCGTATGGGTGGCAGGCAGGTCACTCGGATAACATACCTTATGGAGCAAATGCGGCATGAAGTCAGCCCATGGCAGGCTCTGCGGGCAGGCCGCGGACGGGCCCCTGGCACGCCGGAGGTCGTGGGCATGTCGGGGGTGGGTCGCGGATGATCGCAAAAAACGAAGGATTGCAAAAAAAAACGAAGGGTTGCAAAAAGGATTGCAAAAAAACCTTCGAAGGATTGTAAAAAAAACCTTCGGTTGTTTGCACGAAGGATTGCAAAAAAAACCTTCGAAGGGTTTTTGTTGCAATCCTTCGTGTTTGTTGCAATCCTTCGGTTGAGAGCGCAGGTCGCAGGCGCGGGTCGTTGGCTGCGGGCGCGAACGCGCGGGCTCGGGTCGCAGGCGGGCGGTCTCTGCTCGGGCAGACGGGGGCAAGCGGGTCGCAGGATGCAAGGCGAAAAACAAGAACGGCTGCCTGTGACTAGTAGTGACAGCGATGTGAATCTCACGCTTGGTTACCCACTTGCCCCAGGCGACTGACACCAGCCATCGGGCTGCTTCTTACTGCTCTGGTGGGGGGGGGGGCTATCGTTGCCGGCTGCGGGCAGAACTCGGCCGGGTGGACGGACCCTGAGGCGGGCGACAGGGTCGGGTCGCGCATGTTCTGCCCCGTGCGGGTTGACGCGCACCCAGGTGGGAGGATCCGATCGGGCCAAGCGGATCTCAGATCGAGTGGTCGGGTTGATCCGGGCGTACCACAAGTCGGGCGGTCGGGCTGGGCGGCGGACCCGAACTCGGACGGGTCGGGCGGGCCCTTGGGCGGTAGGATCGGGTCGGGCCAGGCAGATTCTATCTAATCGAGGTGGTCGGTGTTGAAGCGCAGTGTCGTTGAGAGATTCGGGACCAGGTTATGTGCGAAAAAAACACGTGCGTTGGACTGGGCTCCCCGACATCAAGAGGTCTTGCACTCGCAACCTCAGGGGTGCGACGCCACCCCCCTGTCATCCGAGCGCCCAGCGGCAGAGCGAGTATCGAATCCCTCTCACCCTGGGTTTGCTATGCAAGCTGCCTTCGGCGAGCTCGAGCTCTGCACGGGCCTAGGATGTGCGGTCTGGCTCGTCCGGTGCCCAGCGCACGAGTGAGTCAGTCTGCTTCCTTGGGCCTGCTCGGAGCTTCATCGAGCGAGTCGCCTCCGGGGCACTGGCTCCCCGGTCGGGGACGCACGGCCCCGGGTCGTGGACGCGCGGCCTCTGTTCCTGGGCCGTGGACCCGAGGCCTCTCTGGATGCCTCTCTGGGGGCCTGCCGGTGGCCTCTTGAGAGCCTCTGGGCCCGGGTGCCTCGTGGGGACCTGCAAGCAGTCTCGGGGGACATCTGTGGGTGGACGGCTCCACATGCAAGTTTTTCTCCTCTCAGGCCCCTCGTTGGGGGTCTCTTGGGAGCCTCTCGGGCCCTTCTCGTGAGCCTCGGGGGTAATATGGGAGTGATCTTTGCGGCCCTCGGGGTTCTCAGCGCTCTCAAGACCGAAAAGCTGCGAACGCTAAAGCCACACAAAAACCTAAGGTCTTTCAGGGCAGGCCGCCAAAACAATCCCAGGGCGGCCCTGCGGGACCATCGTAGAGCGCGTTGGCAGGCAGGCGTCCGAACTGCGCCCCCGAGGCTGCTGGACAAGTCACGCGGGAAGTCACGAGAGCGCTTCGAGGCGGCCCAGAGCTCCACGAATCCGGGGCCTGGGGCCCCAATAGAGCATTGACAGGCAGACGCCGAGCTTTCATTTGGGCCATCAGGGCCAGGATTCCAGTCAGCCCCAGGGCTGGCTGCAGCGGCACGCGTCCAGCACTGACCACCTCGAGCCCAAAAAAAGAGAACAACTACAATCTGCACTCTGCACCGAGAGCTCGAGGGGACCCGAGGACACTCCACGCAGTGCTTCGCGGCACGGTGGCAGATCATCCCTCAAGGCAGTGCTTGTACTTCGGGACATTTCGTTTCTATTCTAAGGGCCTGTCTGGCTGCACGGCGACTGTGTGGCCGCCGTCGCCGCCCCATCGCCGCCCCGTCGCCGCCTCGTCGCCGGCCGTCGCCTGGGCCCGTCTGGCGCTCGGGTCGCCGTGTCGCCGCCCCATCGCCGCTCCGTCGATGCCTCGTCGGCGCCCGTCGTCTGGGCCTGCCTGGCGCTCTGGCCGCCAGGTCGCCGCTCCGTCGATGCCTCGTCGGCGCCCGTCGTCTGGGCCTGCCTGGCGCTCTGGCCGCCAGGTCGCCGCTCCGTCGATGCCTCGTCGGCGCCCGTCGTCTGGGCCTGGCTGGTGCTCTGGCCGCCAGGTCGCCGCCCTGTCGCCGCCTCGTCGCCGCCAGTCGTCTGGGCCGATGTGGCGATCTGGCCGCCAGGTCGCCGCCGCCCCGATTGCACAAAGACTGCACATCAGAGGTAGGACAGCGTAGATTGTACCGTACATAGTTTTCTCGCTGAAAAGAAATTAGGTTTTACCCCCTATCACCATCCCGTGGTTATCCGCTACGCTTTTCGATTGGAAATTTATATATGACCGTGACCCTTCGTTCTCTCTGAATTCATACCATCCCAGGCCAGCCGGTATCGACCCCCCCAGCCATCCTCTGGAAAAAACCGTATGCGCGCCCACTCGTTTATCAAAAATCAGATGTTCTCAAATATGATTTTCAAAGAGCGGGACCAAGTACACACGCGCGCGCCGTCGCGCGCGCATGCCAAAATCCTTCAAATACTTTCGGTGCCGGAAAGATGTCAAAATCGAGTGTCCAAAGACACTGAAAAAAAGCACAGGGTTTCGCAACATTGATTATCAAAAATCATGCGCGCGCTCTTGCGAATTCTTAAGGAAATCGTAGGTTCTTCAAGATTATCAGAACATGCTACCAAACGGGTTTCGCGCGCGCATGTCGAAATCGTTCGAACGCCCTTGCGCGCGTGCCGTCGCGAGAATCTTCTGCAACAATTGGGACGAAGTGCAGACGCGCGCGCGCGTCGTCGCGCGCGCATGCCGAAATTTTTCAAAAACCGTTGGTTTCGGAAGGATTTCAAAATAGAGTGTCCAAAAAGCAAACAACAACATAGGGTTTCGCAACACGGATGTTCAACAAAAGCGTGCGCGCTTTTGCTAATTCTCAAGGAAATCATGCGTGCTTCAAGAAGTTAATAGCATTCTACCAAACTGGCTTCGCGCGCGCATGTCGAAATCGTTCGAACGCCCTTGCGCGCCTGCTGGGGTGGCACGATCCGTGTCAAACAATATCGTGTGAGCCACTCTCGCGCGTCTGCCGCGCGCGTATTTCGAATTCCTTCAAAAACCTGCATCACCGACGCGAAGACGCCGTCACTGGCCGTGCCGTCGTCGCTGTCAGCATCGCCACCAACATCGCTACTATCGTCACCACCGTGTCTACAATAGTCGACGTTGCCATGGTACCGCACCCGCCCAAGTCGCCGACTCGCACTCAAGTGCCCGCTGGGATGTGCCGAACGGTCAGTGCCACGTCGGCCGCGTCGGTCGCGCCAAACTACCTGGCCGCTGCGCGCGCGCATGCGCGGGCTGTCGCGGCCGCAGAGATGCACCAGCCAGCGCCAAGCACTCATCGCATTCGCCGCCGCACGAGGTTTGCAAACCAAGTTGCGGGTGGGTGGGTGGGGTCTTTGCGCGAGCAGTGAAGTGGGCATCTCACTGCGAACATACATTAATTCTCTTTTCTACAAGAAGAATAGACTCTACCCCCCCGGAGTTGACGATCCCCCTTGGAGTATTGCGATGTCATGTTTATGTTACACACCCGTCCATCCTAAATATGAATCCCACCAGCCCTCTGGGCGTCGGTGGTTTAGAGCGTTTCCTCTTCCACCCCTCCCTCTTCCCCTTCGGGGGGGGTTAAACACCCTCCCCCTACCCCCTCCCGCACAGAACCTGGACAGGGGTTCCCGCGCGCGTTGGAGTCGCCAAAAAGACAAAACTAGATCGACCCCTGGGAGGGCTAAAATTCGACACCCCTCACGAGGATCGTGGCTCCTGAGGGGGGGACTGTAATTAGGGAACCCCCCTTCGTTGATCGATCTCCTCCAAGATGGCTCCGAGGCCACCCAGGAGGCCCCCAAGAGACCCCCAAGAGGCCCCAAGAGACCCCCCAGAGGCACCCAAGAAGCGCCCAGGAGGCCCCAAGAAGCGCCCAGGAGGCCCCCAAAGGCCCCAAGATGGCCCCAAGAGGCCCCCAGGAGGCCCCAAAGAGGATCCCGAACGGCCCACAGAGGCCCCCCGAGGCACCCAAGACGCCGAAAAGCCCCTCAGGACGACCCTCTACTCGCCTGGGCGTCGTTTCTGGACGGGCTGGTGGGGATACGCGAAGCGTCTAGAATTTCTGAGAGAATCGCCGCCTGGATCCCAGAGACGGCCTGTCGCCCGGACTTGGTTTGTGTCTGTGACAGAGCCTGCTGGTTGCCCGCCTGCCGGAACGCATCAAAGCTTTGAGTTTGAGTGTCCCCTACCCCCTCCCCACTGACCTGGGACAGGGGGGTTTTTTTTTTTTGGTTTTATTTTTTTTGTTTTTTTTTTTTTTCCGCGGCGGTTCGACATTGCCCCAAGATTCGACCCTGGCGAGGGGCTAAAATTCGACACCCCTCACGAGGATCGTGGCTCCTGAGGGGGGGACTGAATTTAGGAACCCCCTTCGTTGATCGATTTCCTCCAAGCTGGCTCCGAGGCCCCCAGGAGTCCCCCAAGAGACCCCCAAGAGGCCCCAAGAGACCCCCCAGAGGCACCCAAGGGGCAAAGATGGCCCCAAGAAGCGCCGAGGAGGCCCCCAAAGGCCCCAAGATGGCCCCAAGAGGCCCCAAGAGGCCCCCAGGAGGCCCCAAAGAGGATCCCGAACGGCCCACAGAGGCCCCCCCGAGGCACCCAAGACGCCGAAAAGCCCCTCAGGACGACCCTCTACTCGCCTGGCGTCGTTTCTGGACGGGCTGGTGGGGATACGCGAAGCGTTTCCCCACCAGCCCCCTGGGCGTCGGTGGTTTAGGGCGTTTCCTCTTCCACCCCTCCTTTCCTTCCCCTTCGGGGAGGGGTTTACCCCTCCCATTTACCCCATCCCCACTGCATGGAAAAGGGGGTTCCGCGCGCGCGTTGGAGCGCCAAGATCGACCCCCTGGGAGGGCTAAATTCGACACCCCTCACGAGGATCGTGGTCCTGAGGGGGGGACTGTAATTAGGGAAAACCCCCTTCGTGTCGATTCCCTCAAGATGGCTACGAGGCCCCCCAGGAGGCCCCCAAGAGAACCCCCCAAGAGCCCCAAGAGACCCCCGAAGGCACTCCCCCCCAAAAGGAGCTGGGGAAAAAGCGCCCAGGAGGCCCCAAGAAGCGCCCAGGAGGCCCCCAAAGGCCCCAAGATGGCCCCCAAGAGGCCCCAAGAGGCCCCCAGGAGGCCCCAAGGAGGATCCCGAACGGCCCACAGAGGCCCCCCCCGAGGCACCCAAGACGCCGAAAAGCCCCTCAGGACGACCCTCTACTCGCCTGGGCGTCGTTTCTGGACGGGCTGGTGGGGATACGCGAAGCGTCTAGAATCCCACCAGCCCTCTGGGCGCCGGTGGTTTAGAGCGTTTCCTCTTCCACCCCTCCTTCTTCCCCTTCGGGGAGGGGTTTACCCCTCCCCCTACCCCCTCCCGGTTCCGCGGCGCGTTGGAGCGCCCAAGATCGACCCCTGGGAGGGCTAAAATTCGACACCCCTCACGAGGATCGTGGCTCCTGAGGGGGGGACTGTAATTAGGGAACCCCCCTTCGTTGATCGATCTCCTCCAAGATGGCTCGACGGCTCCCCCAAGATGGCCCCAAGAGGACCCCCCAGAGGCATCCAAGTGAAACCTCAGCAACGGCCCCCAAAGAAGCGCCCAGGGGAGGCCCCCACCCAAAGGCCCCAAGAGGCCCCAGAGGCCCCAGGAGGACCAAAGAGGATCTCCCGCAGGACCCACAGACGGCCCCCCCGAGGCACCAAGACGCCGAAAAGCCCCTCAGGACGGACACTTCTACTCGCCTGGGCGTCGTTTATGACGGGCTGGTGGGGATACGCGAAGCGTCGCCTAGAATCCCACCAGCCCCCTGGGCGTCGGTGGTTTAGAGCGTTTCCTCTTCCACCCCTCCTTCTTCCCCTTCGGGGAAGGGTTTACCCCTCCCCCTACCCCCTTCCCCACTGACCTGGACAGAGGGTTCCGCGGCGCGTTGGAACGTCCAAGATCGACCCCTGGGAGGGCTAGAATTCGACACCCCTCACGAGGACCGTGGCTCCTGAGGGGGGGACTGTAATTAGGGAGCCCCCCTTCGTTGATCGATCTCCTCCAAAATGGCTCCGAGGCCCCCCAAGAGGCCCCCAGGAGGCCCCCAAGAGACCCCCGAGAGGCCCCAAGAGACCCCCCAGAGGCACCCAAGAAGCGCCCAGGAGGCCCCAAGAAGCGCCCAGGAGGCCCCCAAAGGCCCCAAGATGGCCCCAAGAGGCCCCAAGAGGCCCCCAGGAGGCCCCAAAGAGGATCCCGAACGGCCCACAGAGGCCCCCCCGAGGCACCAAAGACGCCGAAAAGCCCCTCAGGACGACCCTCTACTCGCCTGGGCGTCGTTTCTGGACGGGCTGGTGGGGATACGCGAAGCGTCTAGAATCCCACCAGCTCTCTGGGCGCCGGTGGTTTAGAGCGTTTCCTCTTCCACCCCTCCTTCTTCCCCTTCGGGGAGGGGTTTACCCCTCCCCCTACCCCCTCCCCACTGAACCTGGACAGGGGGTTGCGCGGCGCGTTGGGAGCGCCGAGATCGACCCCTGGGGAGAGGCTAAAAATTTCGACACCCCTCACGAGGTTCGCTGGCTCCTGAGGGGGGGGCCTAATTGATGCAACCCTCTTGTTTGATCGATATCCTCCAAGATGGCCTTCCGAGGCCCCCCCAGGAGGCCCCCAAGAGACCCCCAAGAGGCCCCAAGAGCAGAGACCCCACCCAGAGGCACCCAAGAAGCGCCCAGGAGCCCCAAGAAGCGCCAAGGAGGCACCCAACCGGCTATCCAAGATGGCCCAAGAGGCCACCAGGAGGCCCCAAAGAGGATCCCGAACGGCCCACAGAGGCACCCCCGAGGCACCCAAGACGCCGAAAAGCCCCTCAGGACGACCCTCTACGCCGGGGGCGTCGTTTCTGGACGGGCTGGTGGGGATACGCGAAGCGTCTAGAATCCCACCAGCCCTCCGGGCGTCGGTGGTTTAACGAGTTTCCTCTTCCACCCCTCCTTCTTCCCCTTCGGGGAGGGGTTTACCCCTCCCCCTACCCCCTCCCCACTGACCTGGACAGGGGGGGCCGCGGGTAGTTAGAGCGTCCAAGAACTACCCCTGGGAGGGCTAAAATTCGACACCCCTCACGAGGATCGTGGCTCCTGAGGGGGGGACTGGAATTAGGGACCCCCCTTTCGTTGATCGATCTCCTCCAAGATGGCTCCGAGGCCCCCCAGGAGGCCCCCAAGAGACCCCCAAGAGGCCCCAAGAGACCCCCCAGAGGCACCCAAGAAGCGCCCAGGAGGCCCCAAGAAGCGCCCAGGAGGCCCCCAAAGGCACCAAGATGGCCCCAAGAGGCCCCCAGGAGGCCCCAAAGAGGATCCCGAACGGCCCACAGAGGCCCCCCCCGAGGCACCCAAGACGCCGAAAAGCCCCTCAGGACGACCCTCTACTCGCCTGGGCGTCGTTTCTGGACGGGCTGGTGGGGATACGCGAAGCGTCTAGAATCCCACCAGCCCTTTGGGCGTCGGTGGTTTAGAGCGTTTCCTCTTCCACCCCTCCTTCTTCCCCTTCGGGGAGGGGTTTACCCCTCCCCCTACCCCCTCCCCACTGACCTGGACAGGGGGTTCCGCGGCGCGTTGGAGCGCCCAAGATCGACCCCTGGGAGGGCTAAAATTCGACACCCCTCACGAGGATCGTGGCTCCTGAGGGGGGGACTGTAATTAGGGAACCCCCCTTCGTTGATCGATTTCCTCCAAGATGGCTCCGAGGCCCCCCAGAGGCCCCCAAGAGACCCCCAAGAGGCCCCAAGAGACCCCCCAGAGGCACCCAAGAAGCGCCCAGGAGGCCCCAAGAAGCGCCCAGGAGGCCCCAAAAGGCCCCAAGATGGCCCCAAGAGGCCCCAAGAGGCCCCCAGGAGGCCCCAAAGAGGATCCCGAACGGCCCACAGAGGCCCCCCCGAGGCACCCAAGACGCCGAAAAGCCCCTCAGGACGACCCTCTACTCGCCTGGGCGTCGTTTCTGGACGGGCTGGTGGGGATACGCGAAGCGTCTAGAATCCCACCAGCCCTCTGGGCGCCGGTGGTTTAGAGCGTTTCCTCTTCCACCCCTCCTTCTTCCCCTTCGGGGAGGGGTTTACCCCTCCCCCTACCCCCTCCCCACTGACCTGGACAGGGGGTTCCGCGACGCGTTTGGAGCGCCCAAGATCGACCCCTAGGAGGGCTAAAATTCGACACCCCTCACGAGGATCGTGGCTCCTGAGGGGGGGACTGTAATTAGGGACCCCCCCTTCGTTGATCGATCTCCTCCAAGATGGCTCCGAGGCCCCCCAGGAGGCGCCCCCAAAGGCCCCAAGATGGCCCCAAGAGGCCCCCAGGAGGCCCCAAAGAGGATCCCGAACGGCCCACAGAGGCCCCCCCGAGGCACCCAAGACGCTGAAAAGCCCCTCAGGACGACCCTCTACTCGCCTGGGCGTCGTTTCTGGACGGGCTGGTGGGGATACGCGAAGCGTCTAGAATCCCACCAGCCCTCTGGGCGCCGGTGGTTTAGAGCGTTTCCTCTTCCACCCCTCCTTCTTCCCCTTCGGGGAGGGGTTTACCCCTCCCCCTACCCCCTCCCCACTGACCTGGACAGGGGGTTCCGCGGCGCGTTGGAGCGCCCAAGATCGACCCCTGGGAGGGCTAAAATTCGACACCCCTCACGAGGATCGTGGCTCCTGAGGGGGGGACTGTAATTAGGGAACCCCCCTTCGTTGATCGATCTCCTCCAAGATGGCTCCGAGGCCCCCCAAGAGAGGCCCCCAAGAGACCCCCAAGAGGCCCCAAGAGACCCCCCAGAGGCACCCAAGAAGCGCCCAGGAGGCCCCAAGAAGCGCCCAGGAGGCCCCCAAAGGCCCCAAGATGGCCCCAAGAGGCCCCAAGAGGCCCCCAGGAGGCCCCAAAGAGGATCCCGAACGGCCCACAGAGGCCCCCCCGAGGCACCCAAGACGCCGAAAAGCCCCTCAGGACGACCCTCTACTCGCCTGGGCGTCGTTTCTCGACGGGCTGGTGGGGATACGCGAAGCGTCTAGAATTTATATTAGTCCGGCCAAACCGGCATCACTCCCCCCCGCCACCATTTGTAAAACATATTCTGCACGCGCTCTCGCTTATCAAAAATCAGAAACTTTGTAGACAAAAAGCCTTGCAACAAATGGGACGAAGTGCGCACGCGCGTGTCGTCGCGCGCGCATGCCGAAATCTTTCAAGAACATTCGGTTTTGGAAGGATTTGAAAATTGAGTTCCCAACGAAACATACAAAAACACATGGTTTCGCAACATTGATTTTCTAAAAAAACTTACGCGCGCGCTCTTGCGAAATCTTAATAAAACCATAGGTTATTCAAGGTTTTCAAAAACATACTACCAAACGGGCTTCGCGCGCGCATGTCAGAATCTGTCGAGCGCCCTTTCTCGCGCGTGCCGTCGCGAGAATCCTCTGCAAAAAAACTGAATGAAGTGCAGACGCGCGCGTCGTCGCGCGCGCATGCCGAAATCCTTCAAAAACCGTTGGTTTCGAGGGGATTTCAAAATAGAGTGTCCAAAAAAGCAAACAAAAACACAAGGTTTCGCAACACGGGTTTTCAACAAAAGCGTGCGCGAGCGCTTTTACGTCGTCGTCGCCGTCCTCCCTTCTCCCTCGTCGTCGTCGTCGCCGTCGTCGTCGTCCTCTGTCTTTCCTCGTCGTCGTCGTCGTCGTCTTGGCATCGTCGTCGTTTCCGTCGTCGTTGTCGCCGTGGTCGTCCTTCCTCCCTCGTCGTCTTCGTCGGCGTTTCGTCGTTGTCCCTCCTATTTCGTCGCCGTCGTCGTCGTCGTCATCGTCGTCTTCCCTCCCTCGTCGTTGTCGTCGTCGGCGTCGTCGTCCTCCCTCCTCCCTCGTCGTCGTCGTCTTCGTTGGCGACGTCGTCGTCGTCGTCGCCGTCGTCGTCGTCGTTGGCGTCGTCGTCGTCGTCGGCGGTGTCGTCGTCGTCGTCGGCTTTGTCATCGTCGTCGTCAGCGTCGGCGTCGTCGTCGTCGTCGGTGTCGTCGTCGGTGTTGTCGTCGTCGTCGTCGTTGTCGTCGTCGTCGAACTCGTTGGAGACGTCGTCGGTGTCGTCGCAGTCGTTGTCGGCGGCGTCGTCGTCGTCGTCGTTGTCGCTGTCGTCGTCGGCGCCGGTGTCGTTGCCAAGTGCCATTTGGTACCCACCGTCACGGTCTTAAGACGTCTTGCGACCAAGTTGCGGGTGGGAGGCGGCGATGTTTGCACAAGCAGTGGAGAGGACAGCTTCAAATTGAGCAAGTGATTGATTGCACAACATAGATCGCACCGCATAAATTGCAACACTTGGATGTCACAACGCATATTGCACAGCGCACAACCTATATTGCACTACGCAGATTGCACAACATAGACTGCACAACCTGGATTGCACAACATGATTTGCACCACATAGATTTCACCTAGTTTATTGCACTCCATACAGTGCACCAAATATGCCGAACAACGTAGAGTGCACAACGTATGCTGCACAACATTTGCTGCACAACATCGAGTGCAAAGCATCGGTTGCGCCGTATACATTGTAACATGTAAATTGGGCCACACGTACTGCACAACATGGATAGCACAACATTTAGTGCACCACATAGATTGGACAACATGGAGTGCACCACAGATAACTGCATCACATAGACTGCACCACATATGTTGCGCCACACATATTGCGCAACATGGATTGCACAACATGTATTTCGCAGAATAGAGTGCACAACATAGGTTGTACCACATTGATTGCACCATATTGTTTTCGCCACGTAGATTGCGCAACCTGGATTGCACCACGTAGACGGCACGATCTATGTTGCTAGAATTGTTCGAAGTCGACGCTGGCTAACCATGCGTGTTTGGTGGTGAGAAGGAGTATACGTTGTTCCAACAGGAGCTGGTAAGTCGTGCTGGAACTGGAGCTGTCCTACCGCTTGGACGTATGTGAGGTTGCCATGCAACTCCCGGGGGCTTTCAAACATGCGCTGCCTGTTTGGGATACTCGTTTGGCGTGCAGTTCTTTCTGCCGTGCCCCCGCTGTTGCTGCTCGAGGCGTCGTGTCCCACGTCGTCGCTGACAAGACATGTTCTGGAGATTCGCCCCGTCCCCCGACGTACAGTGGTCGACGTGCTCCTCCTGCTTTCTCTTGTCCTCCTCCTGCGCCTTGCGTTTCCTCGGATCTGTTCTGAAGAACCGCGCTGGGCGGGAGGCGCTTCGTCACGATCACCACCGTCATCATCAGCCTCATCATCATCGTCAACAGCAGAGACGTCTTCCTCATCCTCATCCTTGGCCTCCTCATCCTCGTCGTTGGCATGATTTGTCGTGTAATGCTTGCCTTGGGGGGGGTGGGGGGACAACTAGCCCCCCCCCCTCCCTACCCCTCCCATGAACGAAGGATTGCAAAAAAACCAGGATTGCAAAAAAAACCTGTTTTTCTTTGCAATCCTGTTTTTTTTTGCAATCCTTGGGTTTTTTTGCAATCCAGGATTTTTTTGCAATCCTTTGTTTTTTGCAATCCTTCGAACTAGCCCCCCCCCCCTCCCTCCCCCTCCCACCCCCGTAGCGGCCACGGCCGCACGGGGCGGGCGCCCCCCCCCCCCTCTTCCTGACGTTCGCGGGCACCGCGGTGGCGCTCCCAGGCTGCTCCGGTGCTCGCGCACCGCCCCGTGCGCTCCCAGGGGCGGGGGTCTCTGTGGCGCGCGGCGGGCGCGCTGGACTGCCCTCGTGCCAGCGGCGACGATGGGGCGAATAGCCCAGGGGAGAGCAATGCACGTACGCAGGGGCGCCGATGATCTGTGTCTTCGGAGAGGCTCCTGGGCGACTGCGTGCAGTGCCCGCCCCTGGGTCCGTTCGCCCCGATCGTCGCCGCCGAGCGTGGCGCTCTGGTGCTCACAGGCACGTTGCTGGTGCTCGCGGGCATGCTTTGCCGCTCGGCACAGCGCGGCGAGGCTTCGCTGTGGTGCTCGCAGGCTATGGCGGAGCTGAGTCGTGTCGCAGCTGAAGTCCGCTGGTCCCGGCTTGGGCGCACCCACGCGACGAGGGCGGGTGGATGTGGGTGCCATCTTCTCCGCATGTGGCGATCCTGCAGCAGGAGGAGGAGGACAGAGACAAGGGGAGAAGGATGAGGATGGAGGAGCAGGAGAAACCACGGCAGCGGCGACGACGAGGTTACTTTCTGGAGGCTTACCTTAAGACGTTCCAACCTACTTTAGCCTTGACCACCAGAAAGAATTTCGAGCGCCAGGAAAGTACGGGGGTTTTCACGTGTCGGGCCCTGGGGGACACTCGCCCGACACTGTTTCGACACTCTTCCGACACTCTTTCGACGCTTTTCGGGGTGCTCGAAATGATTTCTGGGATGTGGTCCTTAAGTACGATGGGAGCAGCATGCGTAAGGCTTACCGAGGTCCCCGGATCTCTTCTGGAGGCCCCACTGAAGCCTTCCGCGCTTCGAAAGCAGGGCTGCCTTGGCGCCCCGGCCTCGGCGGCAGTCAGACATCCCAGCGGCTAGCGGAGTTGATTGGCCTGGTGCTTGCGGGCCTTCTCGGGAGGCTCCGAAGACCTCCTCCTCCTCCTCCTCCTCCTCCTCCTCCTCCTCCTCCTCCCCCTCCTCCCCCTCCTCCTCCTCCTCCTCCTCCTCCTCCCCCTCCTCCTCCCCCTCCTCCTCCTCCGCCTCCTCCTCCTCCGTGTCTTGCGTCCTCAGTGTGGTTGGAGCTTCCTCTTTGCGCAGGCCTAGTGGCCTGTCCGCTTGTGGCCCCCATGGCCTTGACACGCTGCTGACACAGACCTGCGGCGAGGCAAGCAGTCACCGCGGTGCCCACGGGCACGGTTTGCTCGCAGGCTCGCTGCGGTAACCACAGGCGCGATGTGTCGCCCGCAGGCTATCACGATGCCAGTGTGCCGTTCTGCTCGGCACATCGTGGCGACGTTGCGCTGCTGCTCTGGACCTCCGTGGGCCTCCAGAGAGATTGCTGGCAGCCTGCGGGAACCTCCAGACAAACTTCCGAGGGCCGCCGGAAGCGCTTGGACGGTGTCGTCGTCGTCGTTGTCGTCGTCGTCGTCGTCGTCGCCCCCGTCGGCTGTCGTCGTCGTAGCTGTGGTCGTCGTCCAACCACGTTGGGTGCAATTCTTGTAGACGCGCCGCGTACATATTTGCTCGCGAGCGTGTTGTCGTATCGCTTGCGGAGGGAAGAAGCTGTGGTCGTTGTCGATGACGCGCATTTAAATTTGCGTGGGCGTCGCCGCCTCCACCCCCGCCGCCCCCCCTCGTTACCCTGGGCCACCCTTACTAGCAGGTCCTTGACCATTTGATTGGCGTCGCCTGATCTCGATGCCGATCTCAAGGGTTCCTTCGGTTTCTGAGGGTGCACCCCTAAGATTGTCATCGCCATTGTGCTTGTCAGTCTCAGGGATGGGGAGAAGGGCTTCTCCCCATCCCTGGCAGTGTCACGCACACAACCCCCGGGAAATCAAAACACGCTGTCCATCATCATCATCATCATCATCATCAGCAGCAGCAGCAGCAGCAGCATCATCGTCATCAGCATCAGCATCAGCATCAGCATCAGCATCATCACCCTCATCATCAGCATCACCAGCAACAGCATCATCAGCATCGCATCATCGGCATCATAATCATCATCCTCATCCTCATCCTCATTCTCATCATCCTCATCATCATCACTACCACCATCATCATCATCATCATCATCATCATCATCATCATCATCATCATCATCATCATCATCATCATCAACGTCATCGTCATCGTCATCGTCATCGTCATCATCAGCATCAGCATCAGCATCGTCAGCAGCACCAGCATCAGCACCATCATCAAAACCACCACCATCATCACCACCAACACCATCATCACCATCATCATGTGCATCATCATCCTCATCCCCATCATCCTAATCATCATCAGCACCATCATCAACATCATCAACAGCATCCTCATCATCAGCATCATCATCCGTATCATCATCAGCATCGTCGTCTCATCCTCACCGCCTCCCCCTACCTCGTCCCTCGCTGACCTCGCAGACCTCCAGCGCGCCTTGCCACTCCACGAGCAAACGGCGCCCGACGTCACTCAGGCGCATGGACTGTGACCCTGGGCCTCTCGGCAGGAGTAGGGGACGAAAGGGTCGTCGTTGAGCGGCGGTGTGCCTTGGATTTATGCCGCGGAACCTGTTAGCGGCCGAGGCCTGCCGTGACCAACAAGCCCGTTCGTTCCGTGTGATGCGTTCCACTTGGCATCGCTCGGACGTGTGCATGTCTCCTTCGGCGAGGACCATCGAGGAGCATCCTTGATCATTTGGCGGAAAAGCCACGCACGAAACCGAACAAAAAACACAGGGAATGGACGTCCGAGCGATGGCGAGTCCATGTGGCAGCACGATGGCTGTACTCTCGAGACTCTGGGGGGGCGGGCTGGGCTGCGCGAGTGCCGCTTCCGCCACCAGCCACGCGACACCCGGAAAAAGGTTTTTCCGAGCCCCAGAGACACTCGGAGCAGCAGCGAGGAACACGCGCCCGCGAGAGCTCGTTGCACCCAATTAGGAGGAGGAGGAGGAGGAGGAGGAGGAGGAGGAGGAGGGCCAGGCGAGGACGTCGCTGCCTCTCCGCCTCGCCGCCGCGCCGCCGCGCGAGCGGCCCGATCCCCCCGGGCCTGGCTCTTGGCATCGCTCGGGCGTGTGCATTTTTTTTCCTTCGGCGAGGACCATCGAGGAGCATCCTTGATGATTTGGCGAAAAAACCACGCACGGAACCGACAAGAACACAGGGAATGGACGTCCGAGCGATGGCCAGGGCTCGCCGGAGCAGCGAACCAGGGGAAGACTGGCCCAGAAGGGGGAGGGGACGAGGATGGGGGGGAGGACTGGGGCGCGCGAGCCAGGGGAAGCGATTGGCCCGGAGGGGAAGGGACGAGCGAGCCAAGGGAGGGGACGAGAGGGGGGGGGATTGGCCCAGGCGGCAACGGGCCCCTGGGAGGAGCCCCCCCTAAGGAGTCTGGAGCGCGCCGCACGTTTCTAGCCCTCCTCCCGCCGCCCCCCGCGCATCCCCCTTGTCCTTCTCGTCCCAGCACCTGGAACCAAATCTCAATGCTCGAAAACAAGAACGCCGGCAATAGGGAGGGCAACCCAAATAAGGGGACGACGATGTCCAGAAGTTTCTCCACAGCTTGGACGGGCACTGCTGCGACGCCGAGTCTGGGCAGGACCAGATTCGGGTAGCGACCGAACAACGACAACACGAGTACAGCAGCACAAACGACTCGCGAGGGTTACCAGCCGCTGGGAGCACATAATGGTTCGGGGGTAAATTATTGGAGCTTTGTGTACCCACGTAGCTTCTTCTTTAGAGTGCATTATGTCGACCGACGTCTGGTAATCGATGGCATAGCGCAGATCTAGCGTCGACTAGCCTCGACTAGCGTCGATTAGCGTCGATGTGCAAAAGTTTACAAGATAGCATGGGAGGCTCCCATGAGTTGCCGCAGAGGGTTGGCGGTTTCGACGTGAGCCCGCCTTCGTTTCACATTTCTGGAGCCCGGGGTTCCACGCCACGCCCTGATGGGTACGGGCGGGCGTCCCCGAGGAGCGCGGACGACCCTGACGTTTGCTCGCTCGCCCTTCCCAGGAGCGGTCGTGGGCAGAAGACATACGGTAGGTTGTAGGTTCGCGTCGTGTCGACCGTTGCCGGCGTCCAGAATCGGTCGACGTTGAACGATCTGACGTTTCGGAAACGGCCGATCGTTCAAGCTAGAACGATCCCCGCGGTGTCAAGAACCAACGCCGAAGTTGGCACGGCACGAACATATCATATCCGTGTCAGCGGCCTCGCGGGCCAGGCCTTTGGGCCGCGACCCACGGATACGGGACATCTTTCGCGGACGCCCCGCGCGGAACATATCCGTGCGACCGCGTATCCTCGTGATCGCGCCCCAGAATTCCAGACCGCGAGGGCATTGAAATAGATCTGTTCGCCGTTCGTGAAGTGGGGCGGGCGTGCGCGAGGCGCGGTCGACGCCCGATCGGAGACGTGCTCTTCTAGTGCCTTGCGGTCTTTATCCCCCGCCCCTCCTCACTGGCCGCCAGGATCGGACCCGCCGCCGCCTCGCGTCGCCCCACCGTTGGGTTTAGTTTGATTGTTCTACAGACGCCACCACCCCAAAAGTTGTTCAGGCGTGCCCAAAACGACCACACCCAAAACCATCATTCGTTCGGGGCATGCTCGGCGCACGAGCATATATGATCCAGGGTCGAGGGCCCACGAGCCCCCCCCCCCCCCCAGATGGTATGGTCCCAGAGACGACGACGACGACGACGACGACGACGACGACGACGACGACGACGACGGCGACGACGGCGACGACGGACGACGACGACGCGACGACGACGACGACGACGACGACGACGACGACGACGACGAACGACGGCTGCGGCGGCGACGACGCCGGCGGCGGCGACGACGACGATGACGACGATGACGACGGCGACGACGACGATGACGACGACGACGATGACGACGACGACGACGACGACGACGACGACGACGACGACGAGGACGACGAGGACGACGACGACGACGACGACGACGACGACGACGACGACCTCTGAACCACCACAGCACCACACCACATCCACAGGGGGGGGGGAGGGGGGCACCGCAGTGCAACACCACGCCACGCCCACCTCTGAACCACCACAGCACCACACCACATCCACAGGGGGGGGGGGAACCGCAGCGCAGCACCACGCCACGCCCACAGGGGGGGGCGGGGGGGACCATCGCGCGGGGGGGGGGGGCAATGGCATCAGCAGTGGGGGGGGGGGGGCCCAAACCCTGGACCATATATAGGATGCCAGCGTACACTCCTTGCGCGAGCCCAACGACCCTACACTCCCACGTTACGCACGCAGGCCTGGTTTGGCCTCCCGGAGCCCCCAAGTAATCCGAGGGCATGCCCCCCCACACCGTCGAGCCCCGCGGCCTCGGCTCTGACCCCGAAGTGCCCCCCTCGCGCCGGCTCGCCCCCCAGCAGCGCCCTCTGGCCTTCGCGGGCGCTCGGCGACGACGGCGGCGACGGCAACGTCACGCGGCAGCGCTTCGGCGACGGCTCCCTCTGCCTCGCGGCAGCGGATCCCCATGATGAGCGCGTAAGCGCGAAGCGCTTCTATTCGCCGTGGCTTTCCAGCCGGCCAACAACAACCCAATTACGTCTGCACGTTGGGTTCCGGCTCCCCTGGGTTTGTTTCAGCCCCCTTGGGCTTTTTTTCGGCGCCCTTTGGTTTGTTTTGGTCGGCGCCCTTGGGCTTTTTTCGGCGCCCTTGAGTTTTTTTTCGGCACCCTTGGGCTTTTTTCATGCGCCCTTGGGCTTTTTTCGGCGCCCTTGGGCTTTTTTTCGGCGCCCTTGGGCTTTTCATGCGCCTCTTCCGCGGGTTCGTTTGGGCCGATTTGCCCTCTTCGCGAGCTCGGGCGATGCAGGGCCTCGGCCACTGCACGGATGCGCCTTCTCGGCTGCAGCCACGCGTTGTGGGGGCACGTCGGAGCTATCGCCTCGGAGGCGCTGCGAGTGGAAAAAGCGAGCGGGTCCCGAGAGGAGCGGGCCCCGAGGTGTGTGGCCGCTTTTGGGATCCAGGGCCCCTCCACAGGCCCCAAAACCTGTTCAGGATGAAGAGCTCGTCCCGGGGGGAAGGCTCCAAGTTCCAGGACCCGTTTTCATCTTGCCAAATCGGTGACGACCACGTCGACAGCGAAGACGGCGCTTGCAACAGCGACGGCGGCGGCGACGACGTCGAGAGGGTCGGCGTTGGCGGCGGTGGTGGCGAAGAGGGCGACGGCGCGTTGACAACGACGGGAGAGGAGAAGATGGAAAGATAATGAGGAACAGAGAGGAGGTGGAAGGGAGGGGGGTCAAGGGGAACAGTAGGACGACGATGAAGGAGCAGCACGAGAAGGACGCAGAGCGGTGGGAGAGGAGGAGGAGGAGGAGGAGGAGGAGGAGGAGGAGGAGGAGGAGGAGGAGGAGGAGGAGGAGGAAGGAGGAGGGGAGGAAGGAGGAGGAGGGGAGAAGGTAGAGAGAGGAGGAGAGGGAGGAGGAGGAGGAGGAGGAGGAGGAGGAGGAGGAGCGGAGGAGGAGGAGGAGGAGGAGGAGGAGGAGGAGGAGGAGGGGGAGGCGAAGGGGAGGAGCGGAGTGTGACGAGGAGGTGGTGAAATCACAGTTCGCAGACGTCTCAGCAAAGCGACTCCAGCGCATCGGGCTGCTTCACTCCGACGAGCGCGTCGGTGAGCAGCACCAGTCCCGACTCCCACGGCGCGAGCGAGACCAACGCCGCCACCGCGGCTGACACGACCGCGACCGGCAGCAGAGTTGCGACGAGCACGCTCGGTGAGCAGCCCGCGCGCTCCCAGAGCGCGCGCGTCCGCGACGGCGCTGGCTGTGGCGACGGCGACGGCGCCGACGGGCCCAGGCGGGCGCGAAGGGCGGCGACGCCGGTGAAGGCCAGCATTTTGACAACAAAAAAAAAACAACAACAAAAAAAAAAAAAACGCAGGCGAAGACCCAACTCCCGGGGATCCTGTGTGTAAAAAGCAGCACGCGGGGGGGGGTCGGCCACTCCCAGCACGCCATCAGGGGAAGAGGGAGAGTAGTATTCATATTGAGCAACTGTGGAGGAGGGAGGGGCGAGGAGGGTGGGCGAGGGAAGGGACGAGGGACGCGCGCGACGCCGGCGGCCCGACGGCAGCGTCGGCGGCAGCGGCGGCTGCGGGCGGGCCCCGCCAGGCGCGGCGGGGGCCAGGGCAACTCGGAGAGGGCGCGGCTGCCCGAGGCGCGCGTGGAGCGGAGGGGCGACGCCGCGGAGACCCGCGCCCCGGGTGGGAGGGCGTCGACGACGACGATCGGGGGCCCCCAAACGGAGTGGTGACCATGCTCAGAGCCCCGAATCATCAGGGGTAACTCGGGTCAGGGATACCTCGGGTTCGTGTTTCGGGATTCCGAGCCCGAGTTACCCCGGATAATTCGGGCGTCCAGAGCCCCAAATCATCAGGGGTAATTCGGGTCAGATCGAGTTACCCCAGACCCGAGTTACCTCGGATAACTCGGGCGCCCAACACACCGTGCGGTGAGTCGGTGGGGATTCGGGGTCACCGCACGGTTTTGGGACTCGGGTCGTTCTCCGAGGACGTCTCGGGCGATTGGGGCCTCCAGGGTCCCAAGACCGTGCGGTGGCGGACCGTGCGGTGAGGTCTCGGGGGGTTTCGAGGTCACCGCACGGTCTGCCACCGCACCGTTTCGGGACTCCAAGGCGACGACGACTATGACTGCGGCCGCCGCCGAACGCCCTCCTTCCGCTCAGCGCCCGGTGCGGAGACCCGCGCCCTCTTTCCGCTCAGCGCCTGGTGCGGTATGGTGGTGGTCGATCGGATGGCCTTCAGCTCTCGTCGGCTCGCGGCCGCTTTCCAGCCTCGAGATGCTTTCCAGCAGCTGCGCCTTGCCGAGAGCGATCTGGGGATGTCAGGGTCGTGCTGCGGATCAGATCAGGCACGTTTGCCTAGCGTGTCGCGCCGCCAGTTCTGGGCTGTCCGCGGCCAGGTCCCCAGACAGCAACGCCCTGAGCGTTGCTGAAAAAAAAAACATCCGGCGGAGCAGAGCGACACGCTATCCGCTTGCAGGGCAGTGGTGCTGGTGGTGGTGGTGGCGGTGGTGGTGGTGGTGGTGTGGTGGTTTGTGGTGGTGGTGGTGAATTGTGCTGCTGGTAGTGGTGGAGGTTGTGGCAGTGGTGGTGGTGGTGTGGTAGATTGCGGTGGTGGTTGTAGTGGTGGTGGGTTTTTGCGGTGGTGGTGGTGGTGCGTTGTGGTGGTGGTGGTTGTGGTGGTGGTGGTGGCGGTGGTGGATGTGTAGTGGGTTGGTGGTGGTGGTGGTGGGTTGAAGTAGTGGTGGTAGTGGTGGTGGTGGTGGAGCTGGTGGTGGTAATCGTCGCTGCGTCCCCGCTGTCGGCGCTGCTGGTCGCTGCCAGCGCCAGCGCTGGCGCCGGCGCGGGGGGGGGGGGTGGAACCACCCCCCCCTTTTAGGCTGCCTCTGGTCATCGTCGCTGCGTCCCCGCCGTCGGCGCTGCTGGCGGCCGCCAGCGCCAGCGCCGGCGCCGGCGCCGAGGAGGGGGGAGGGTCGGGAGGGGGGGGGGTTAGGGGGAGGGGACTCCCCCTGGTTCTGATCGACGGCGCCGAGTGTTGGGGGGGGCCTACCCCACGATTCGAAACACGCCGCCGAATGCTCCCAAGGCGAGCGCCCGTGAAACGCACCCTCTCTGACCGCAGGGTGGCCTCGAGAGCAAGGGGGGCATACAGTCAAGACGCTGGCATGCCGTCCACGTGGTTCAGAAGGGACTCTGGTCTTCGGGCCACCCCCCCCATCGCATCTAGGCTTCGAGCGGAGCCTGTGAGGCCCACAGTGGCCAGAAAGGCCCCGCTCGTTCCGTGCTCGGCCGCCCCCGTGGTGGAATGGCGACACTCTTTATGGCCGTCGTGACCAGGCAGGCCCCGCTCGTCCCTTACTCGGCCGCCCCTGTGGTAGATCGGTGACCACAGTACTTGTGCGCCCAGACCGCCGACGCCGCGTTTTACGCCGCGTTTTTTCTCACAGCCTGGGACCCTCGGAGGGCTGGAATCTCTCCGGGGCCCACTTGTCATCCTGAGCAGTTTTTCTTGCGGCCCCGGGGCCCGGCGAACGGGCCCCCAGGGACCGAGAATTGTAGAAACATTCGGTCTTCATTGTCGGAGGCTGATAGACCTCCTACCCTGACGCGTCGATTAGCGAATTGGCCGTTTTCGGTTCGCGAGACGGCGTCGCGGCCGTCATTTTTGCGGCTCCAGGTCCGTCGTTTTTGGTCCCAGGCCGTTTTCACGAAAGGGTGGTTTACTAACCGCATGCCGATGAGAATAAAGTATCCCCCCCCTTAAGTCGTTAGAGTTTTTTATCGTCGACCAATAAGAGTTTGGTCGGGGGCGCGGGGGCGCGGAGGCCGAACTTCATTATCACGGGAAAAGTTCGCCATCGAAGTTACTTCCTTCTTATGTTGAGATAACAACATCAAGCGAAGCGAACACGTTGTTTCAGGATGTCTCAAGCGAAACCAATGTCCTTTGTAGTTATTTCTGTCTGTCTTTCTTTCTTTCTCTGTCTCTCTTTCTCTCTCTCTCTCTCTCTTTGTCTCTCTATCTCTTTCTCCTTCCTGGCCTCTCTGTCTCTCTCTCTCTCTCTGTCTCTCTATATCTTTCTCCTCCTCTTCCCCCTGGCGCCCTGAACTTGTTTATCGCTGGGGTTGATTATCCAGGGAAAACGAGGCACGTGAGCTACCCTACACGAGCACTTACAAATTTTAATGTTCATAAAGCGCTTGTAAATAAAATTTAATACATTTGAATCTTCAGGTGTGTTGTTTTATCCTCCTTTCCTCTTCTCTTTATCCTTTTCATTTATTATCGAGGGATTTGCCGAGGATGTCTCCAGCGAGATAAGCCATTGTTGAGGATATTTCTATGAAGACTGAACGCCAAGGATGTCTCAAAACGTGCTCGGCTTGGTCTCCTCTTGATCATCTCTTACTTCGAGATTATGCTGAGGTCTGGTGGGCTACTTTGATTATCTCCCCCTGAACCCCGAACTTTATTATCCCCTAGTGTTTATTCTCGAAGGTATTCGGTTAAAGGGACGTCTGTCCACCGCCGATAATTGGGTAGATCTAAGGATGCGGCTGGATCTTCAGGAGACCTCGTCTGTCCCATCGCGCCCGCTATCAGTGGCGAGTCCGCGTCAAGTCCATGTCGCCTTTGTCGAAACCGCGTCGAACGCACGTCGGAGCGCAAGAAAAGACCACCATTTACAGGACAGGGGAACTCCCCCGCTGATGCCTTCTGGGGCTCGGTGTGGTTAGGCTTCCGGGCCATCGCTCGGGTCTCTGGCGGCCGCTCGGGACGATCCGGGCACCCCCAGAACGCCGAGGCGCCGCGTGGAGAGCATCCCGAGGCGCGGAAGCGGCAAGGAATCCACGACAGCGCTCGAACACAGCGCGCCTCGAATCGCGAGGGGGCCAGGGTGGGCGCAGTCGCGCCCCCTCGCCCTCGGCGTGCACGGTTCCTTCCGGGGTGCTCCCTGCCTCCCCGCCCCCCGTCCGCCCTCCCTGGCGGGGCCCTCGCCCTTCTCCCGTGGGGCGGGAGCCTTTTGGGCCCGGGGGGGCGCGCTCCCTCCTTCCCCGCTGCCCTCCCCCTCCCACAGGTCTGGAGGGGTAGGAGGCAGCGCAGACGAGAGCTCGCGGTACCCCGCCATGCCTGCGTCCCACCACCGGACTGCGCGCGGGGATCCCGGCTGCGCCTTTCCTGTTGTTCCCCCGCCCCCTCCGCAGTTTGCAAGGCCGCCGCGCGGGGGCGCGCCTCGGCCCGCCCCGCTCCGATGCGATGTCGATTCCTGGCTGGCCAGGCCAGCCCCCCCCCCCCCCGAGCGGTCCCAGCTGGCCTCGACAGGCCCCCTCTTTGCCTCCTCCTCCTCCTCCTCCTCCTCCTCCTCCCCTCCTCCTCCTCCTCCTCCTCCTCCTCCTCCTCCCCCTCCTCCTCCTCCTCCTCCTCCTCCTCCTCCTCCTCTCCTCCTCCTCCTCCTCCTCCTCCTCCTCCTCCTCCTCCTCCTCTCTGCACGACGTGCTCGCCAAAACTTGGCATCACTTCCCCCCCCCCCCTCCGCCCCGCCCGCGCGGCCGCGCGTGCGGCGCTCGAGGGCCCCTGCGCCGCGCGGCCCGAGGAGGCCAGGGGCGAGGTGGTGACCAGACTGCAGCGCGAGCTGGCCGCCCCGCCGCCGCCGCCGCCGGCCGCTCGCCGCTCGCTGGTCGTCCGCCTCGTCGTCGTCCGCGTCCTTGTCGTCCTCGTCGTCCTCGTCCTCGTCCTCGTGCTCGTCGTCCTCCTCCTCCTCGTCCTCCTCGTCCTCGTCCTCGTCCTCGTCCTGTCGTCGTCGTCGTCGTCGTCGTCGTGGTCGTCGTCGTCGTGGTCGTCGTCGTCGTCGTCGTCGTGGTCGTGATCGTGGTCGTCGCTGTCGCCGTCGTCGTCGTCGTCACTGTCGTCGTCACTGTCGCCGTCGCTGTCGCCGCCACTGTCGTCGTGGTCGTCGTCGTCGTCGCCCTCGTCGTCGTTGTCGTCCTCAGCTTAGTCCTCGTCGGCGTCGTGTCCCCGGTCATCGCCCTCGTCGTCGCAGGAGACCGTTCTCGGCGTCGTCGGAGGAAAAGGCAGGAGGAGGGAGGAGGGAGGAGGAAGGAGGACGATGACGGAGCAGGAGGAGAGGGGAAGCTAGAGGCGGAGGAGGAGGAGGAGGAGGAGGAGCAGAATTGCCGAGCAGAAAGGAGGAGAAGGAGGAGGAAGGAGGGGGAGGGCGAGAGCGGGCTGATCGGGCAGCGTCGGCCCCGAGCCAGTTCCAGAGCGGGAGATGGAGTCCTGGCATCGCTCGGACATGTGCATTTTTTCTCGGCGAGAACCATCGGGGACCATCCTGGACCATCGAGCAACAAAAAAAACACGCACGAAACCGAAAAATGCACAGGGAATGGACGTCCGAGCGATGGCAAGGGAGGCGGAGACGGAGACGGAGAGGGGTGTTGGAGAGGGGTGCTGGAGAGGGGTTCGAACAGTTCGAGATTACAGGAACATGCGTTTTCGAAGATCCGCGTGGAATCCTCGGAGGTGCGCTGTGGCCCACTGGCGCATTCCTCCCGCCACGGAGGGGCATTCGTCGCAGATCCCAGGAGTCCGCTCGGACCACCGAATATCTGTGGTTTGTGTAATTGCTCCTTCCTCTGGGGGTGCTGGAGTGCGGGAGGATGATAGAAGAGCAGGAGGGAGGAGGGAAAAAACACACAGACACAATTCATCGTCGATTTCTAAGAAAATGTAAGAAAATATGGGAAGTGGTGGTGAAGACAAAAACAAATAAAATATGTGAAACTATGGGGAATATGTTTATTTGTGTGTAGTTATTTGTGTGTCCCAGGGCCCCTTCAAGGAAGGAGGGGAAACGGTGTTGCCAAAGGTGTTCCTGGTCCCAGGTGGCACCAGCGATGCTGGGGAAGTCAGGACGGCCTCTAAGGCGCGTGCGGCGAGTCACCGCCGCCCCCCTGCCTGCCGGGGCAAGGCGATCTGGCTAAACGTTGGGCCAGCCCATCTCTTGGATGCGGCTCCCCCGCCGTTGTGGAATCTCTCGGGGGAGCACGAAGGAGAGGAAAAGGGGAGGGAGCAGGAGAGGGAGGAGATGGACGCGGAGGTGGAGGACGAGGAGGAGGAGGCGGAGGACAAGGAGGAGGAGGAGGAGGAGGAGGAGGATAAGAAGGCGGAGGAGGAGGCCGAGGAGGAGGAGGAGGAGGAGGAGGAGGACGAGGACGAGGACGAGGATGAAGAGGACGAGGGGGCGGACGAGGAGGAGGCGGTCTCCGGCCCATCCCGCCACCGTGCCGCTCCCGAGGCCAGTTCGGGTTTCCACCTCGCGGGCCAACCACATTGGGAGATGCGGCGTGTTTCCATGTGTTTCAATGACGTTTGACTTGGCATCGCTCGGACGTGTGAATTTTTCCTCGGCGGGGGCCACCTAGGAGCAGATTGGGCAAAATGCACGGGAGTGTGTCCGAGCGATGGCCAGTTGACCTTTGGGGAAGTCGGGCGGACCAGAGAACGCCCATGAAGGTCCGGAGGTGCCTGGATCTCCGGGCGTTGGGCCCCGTCAAGAGCGCTTACATCTTCGATTCAATTTGATCATCGGGAGCTCTTACACACTTGAGGATATTCTTCCCAATTTATACGGCACGTCTTACCAGGCTAGCCCTTGTCTTCAGCAGGCCAGAGTCGGTGGCAGTTGTCGTGCGAGGGACATGTTTCCTTGCACATTTAAACCTACGGCATTGCGGATATACGCCGTGCGACTGGTGTTGGCCGTCTGAGTCAGTGTCACCTTGACCGCTTGCCGGCGATACGACGACATTCGATCAGCATGGGTTTGGTAATCAACACATGCAGCCGTTGTGACGATGGCGACGATTGCGACGACGGCAGCTTGGGCGCGAGTGTTGACAGCGGAGCAAAAAAACAATGCTGGCGACAGTGACGGTTGTTGGAGGGTTTGGCAATGACGGCGGCGACATGACGCCAGAGCCTAAGCTCAGTGGCAGCCGTGGCGTGGTTCTCTTGCTCCACACTCGTGGCTGGCGCCGGGCCCCTGCACGCTCCTGGACCCCGAACGCCCGCAGCTCGGAGATGTGGACGTGAGCTTCTCCGCCGGAGACGGCGAGGCCAGGATCGCCGCCTGTCCTCGGCCGCACGGAAGAGTGACCCTTCGCAGGGGTGGCCTTTGGTGAGCGGCTTTCGGGGGCGCGGGGGTAGGGCAAACATCAGGAGGGAAAGAAACACACAGACAGAATGAATCGTCGATTCCTCAGAAAATATGGGAAAATATGGGAAGTGGGGGGGAACACAAAAACCCAGAAAATATTGGAAAATGTGGGGCATAGTTTTATGTGTGTGTGTGTATTTATTTGTGTCCTGGGGCCTCTTCAGACACCCAAGCACGCAGGCCGCCAAGTCGTGGCGCGGCGCGGCAACGCCTTGGCAAGCTGCGCGCAAGAGGTGTCTCCTGCCTGGGGCCTGGCATCGCTCGGACGTGTGTACTTTTTTCTCGGCGAGGACCCTTGGGGACCATCCTGGACCATCGAGCACAAAAAAACACGCACGAAACCGAAAAATGCACGGGAAATGGACGTCCGAGCGACGGCAAGGGGGTCACTCTTGCGTGTGGCCGATGCCCGGCCGCTCCCGCGCCGGCGCAGCCAGGGCGTCTCGCGCAGGTGGGGAAGGCGCGGGACGGCAGGGGAAAGGGAAGGTGAGGGTGCTGGCAGGGAGTGGAGGAGGGACACCCCAACCCAACCCGAAGGCTCAGATTTACCCTCGATTTCCAGTGGGGGGGGGTCGGGAAACATAGAAAAAACACATGTGGAACCCTTACCCCCCCCAACCCGAAATTCGGGTCTTCGGGTTGGGTTGGGGTGGTCTGGTAGGTAGTCAGATGGGGAAGACGCGGAACGGCAGGGGAGAGGGAAGTGAGGGTGCTGGCAGGGAGTGGAGGAGGGACACGTGTTGTTTCACTGTCTCGCTGCGACTGCCAACAGGCGCAGAGACCCAGGGCAGTGAGTGGCGGCGACGACCAGCACTCAGTGTAGACCAGGGTGAAGCTGAGAGGCGTCCATGCGCGTCCCTGACAAGTTTACTACTGATGAGCTCACACGTATGTCCTGCACGCGTGTCAGCGAGGCCGTTGGCTCACACTGAAGTGGTGGTGACGTGCATGCAATGTTCAAGCTTGCCCGATATGTACGACAGTTGCACACCATATGTTCTCTCGCACGGAAGACATTCTGGGCGCGTCGGAGTAACATTGTGGAGGTGGCACCGACTGGCGCCGTCGCACAGTCTAAACCAAGCAGCGCGATGACCCGTCGTGCGGGCATCTTCCCGTTGCATGAGCGAACAGGCCGCATGCGGGAGCCAATCGTGTTTGCTGTCTTCTTCGCGCGCCCGCGCGCGAGACCCAGCTGCAAGAAGCGGAATCGGAGCGCCAATTTGCATGTCCGCGGGGGATGTCAGAGGTGGGGATCAATGCAGCGAGCGGTTTCGTGCAGCAAGTCTGTGGTTGGGGCGCGAGTCATCAGTTCGGTGGCAGACTGCGATGGCAGACATGACGAGTCGTGGCACGCTCAGGGCAATGCTTCCAGTGCTCCGTGCCTCGGCGGTCGATTGCCTCGTGAGGACGGCTCATGCCGAACGATGGAGAGGGAGGGCGGAGGATGAATAGGAGGAGGAGGAGGAGGAGGAGGAGGAGGAGGAGCAAGAGGGGGAGGAGGAGGAGGAGGAGGAGGAGGAGGAGGAGGAGGAGGAGGAGCAAGAGGGGGAGGAGGAGGAGGAGGAGGAGGAGGAGGAGGAGGAGGAGCAGGAGGTGGAGCGGAAGCAGAAGAGCATCGGGAGGAGCAGAGGAGGGCTGGAGATAGAGGATTACTCGGGGGCAGGAGGCCCCGGGGTCCCGAAGTGGTAGTCGGATGCGTTTGACCAGATTCAGGAGAGGAAAAACACACAGACACAAAAATGGGGACACAAAAACACACAGACACAAAAACAGGAAGCGGGGGGAAGACAAAACAAACATAAAACATGCGAACATATGGGGGGTATTTTTATTCGTGTGTATTTCTTTGTGTGTCCCAGTTCCCCTTCACAGATGTTGAGCTCCGATCTTGCACGTTTCAGCCAGGGGGCTGGCATGTCGAGACCAGTCATGGTGCACGCGCAAGGGAGGTTGGGGTGTTCAGATCACGGCTCGCCGCCGGGCCCGATCATCGTCAATGTTATCATGCTCTTCATGCTCGTCTCTGCCCCCTTTTGCTTCGTACATGCTCATGTATGCCTTGCCTTGCCATCGTCCCGTCCTCCGCATTGCTTCTTCCTTTTGCTGATCGTCCCCCTCGCCTCTTCGTTTTCCTCCCCCCTTCCCACCAGGAACTATGAAACATAGTGTGCGGCAAGCTGGGACAAAAGCTGGATTGGAGGTTTGGGAATGAGGTCGAACTAGGGCGGAGTCACAGAACTTGGAAATCGGTTTAGGCTTGTGTTATCCAGCTACCTGCAGCAAGTCGCGCCACCGTGCCAGCCCAGCATTCTGGGTGGCGGCTGTTCGAGGGAGCACGGGAGGTCGTCTCGTGTGACACATCGTGCCTCCAGGCTTGGGAGCGACGTGGTGGTGATGTTGGGGATAATGGCGATGATGATGATTATGTTGATATTGATGATGATTATTATTATGATGTTGATGGTGATGCTGATGATGTGACAATGATGATGATGGTGGTGGCGGCGATGATGAGGATGATACTCAGGATGATGATGATGACGATGATGACGACGACGTCGGTGGCGATAAGGAGGATGACGATAACGATAACGATGAGGATGATGAGGATGCGGACGAGGATGATGGTGGTGATGATGGTGATAATGTTGATGGTGGTGATGATGATGACGACGACGATGATGACGATGTTGATGGTGATGATTTTCTGGTCATGATGATGATGACGATGCTGATGATGATGCTTCGGATGATGGTTGTGGTGATGTTGGTGGTGATGTTGATTTAAGGTTGATGGTGATGATGCTGATGGTGGTGATGGTCATGATGCTGCTGATGATGATGGCGCAGATGATGACGATACCGATGACGATGACGATGACGAGCTTGCACGCTGCACACGCGGTTCGCCAGCCCGCCCGATCAGGTGCTTGTGTTCTTGCACGCGCTCGCCTAGCGCAGCCACGCACTCGCCACGCCGTCTGGTCTTCGGCCAGTGTGCAGCTCATTGTGAGGGGGATTTAGTCGGCTGCAGGCAAGTCAGTCACGCAAGGTTCTCCCGCCGCTCGTCCGCCGCGCGGCTGCAGTGGGCAAGTCGTCCAGGTCCAGCATTTGTCTCGACCACCGCTTGACCTGGGGGCGCGCCGCTCGTCATTCCTCGAAGTCGTCCAGTCTGGATGCGTTCCTTCCGTCATCCGTCGTCGTTCGCTCACCTGCGCGCCAGAGAGCCGCCGTCGCCGGCGGACTGGCTCCACTAGGTCTTCGGGAGCTTCGAGACGGGGGTCAATGCAGACGGGGGTCAGCCAGGGCACCGGATCCTGCAGGATCCTGCGAAGACCCCCTCTGGCTGACCCGGGTCAGCGAGCCGCTCGTGGCCGCGAGGCGGCCGCGCGTATTGGCTGACCCGGGTTTGCGAAGGCCTGCATTGCAGTTGTTTTGTAGGTTTGGGGTTTCCTGCTGACCTGGGTCGAAGGATTGCAAAAAACTAATGATTGCAAGAAAACCCTTTTTCGAAGGATTGCAAAAAAACCGAAGGATTGCAAACAAAAACCTTCGTTTTTTGCAATCCTTCGGTTTTGCAATCCTTCGGTTTTTTTTGCAATCCTTTGATTGACCCGGGTCAGAAGGTCCCCGAGGTCTGAGCCTCCTACGCCCCCGACCTCTCCCGACCTCTGTTGGTCTGCCTCCTCTGCCGAAGAAGTGCCAGATCCGCCCAGAGATGATCCGAAAGGGAAGGGGTGGCCGTGTTCTCCGAGAGAGTTCGCCATTGATTCTTGTTGTCGTCGTCGTTGTTGTTCATCTTTCGTGAATTGTTCTTCCAAATTTTATCAATCGACGCTCGGTTTTAGGAGACTCTTCCTCGAGAGGCCTCATGGGCGTTCATTGAGGTATGTTGGAGGAGCTTTGGGCGTTTTTGGGGGGGCGGTTTCCTGGGACCTCTCGCGGAGTTGGGGGGGTCTGGTGGGGCGTCTTGGCGGCCTCTTGGAGGTTCGCTGGAGGCTTTTCGAGGCCTTTCGGAGGCGTTCCAAGTGCCTCCGCGGCGAATCGTGGGGCCGCCGTGGGATGCAGGGTTCGAAGGCACCTTCGCGTTCTCCCTCTTGGGGCCCTCGTGGGGCTTGTTGAATCTCGGAGAAATGTTCGGGCTGTGCTGCGGCGATCTTGGAGGCCGCAGGAGGGCGCCCAGGCGGGCCCCTGGGGCCCCGCACTCGTACCGCAGTATCCACGGAGTGTTCCTGAGGTTGTTCGCTATTTGAGTGGTATGGGGTAACATGTTGTTTCGCTCGTCATTCCAGCCGGGTGGTTTGATCTGATTCAAGCAGTATCCTGTCGTTTCTCAGCGGGGGTGGGTATGTGTGTGGTCGAGGAGTTGTTCGTCGATGTGTGAGGGACTCAAGTATTGGTGTGCGAATTGTGCTGCGTCGTCCTTCCTGGCTCGTGGGCCCAGTCTGTAGAGGCCCCCTTCGCAGCTCAATCTAGCTCTCGCTGTGCTGACGCCACTCGGCCGCTGGAAGAACGAACGATCGGCACGGTCATGTCAATCGATGCTTGCGGGCCGCCTCCTCGAGACAAGCTCTTGGCAGCGCGCTTGCGGCGGCCAAGACAGTGCCACCGCCCCCTCGCGGCACAGGACGCGCACCCGGGCATCAGGACACTGCACCGCAAGGACGGGGCCCGGGGTGTTGCCGCTGCCCGGAGCTCTCCCGCGCGAGCTTGCGCCTCCTCCTTATCTCGGTCGTCTTCCTCCTCCTCCTCATTCTCCTTCTCCTCCTCCTCCCACTCCTTCATCATCCTCCTCCTCATTATCCTCATCACCACCACCACCATCACCACCACCGCCATCATCATCATCATCATCATCATCATCATCATCATCATCATCATCATCATCATCATCATCATCAGCAGCAGCAGCAGCATCAGCATCAGCATCATCCTCATCATCATCATCATCATCATCATCATCATCATCATCATTATCATCATCATCATCATCAGCCCTGTCCTACTATCCGTTTCACTTGTTCTCCCCCGCCCTGCTGGGGAGCAAGTGGCCCTTTCCCCCCATCCAACCCAGCGAGGGGAAGGAGAGGAAGGAGGGCGGGAGGCGGGAGGAGGGAGGGAGGATCACGGAGGGCACAAGGGGGAGTAACGAGGGGGATAATTATAAAATGAGGAGGGCTGAATGAGGAGGAGTCAGAGGATTGACGTCAGGAGGGGGAGGAGAGGACAGCCCTCCCCCTTCTCGTCCTCATTATTCAAGCCTCGCCAGCGTACCTTCCTCTCCTCGGAGTATCGAACATTCGTCACGTTTTGCGTGTGACGATGATGAGGATGATGATGCCGATGATAGTGTTAGTGATGGTGATTGTGATGATGGTTATGATGATTATTATGAGGATGATGCTGATGATGATGGTGGTGATGGTGGTGGTGATGATGATGATGATAATTGTCATGATGATCATGTTGATGATGATGCTGATGATGCTGCTGATGGTGATGAAGATGGCTGTGGTGATCATGATTGTGATGGATGGTACTGGTGATGGTAGTGGTGGTGGTGGTGGTGGTGGTGGTGGTGGTGGTGGTGGTGGTGGTGGTGGTGGTGGTGGTGGTGGTGGTGGTGGTGGTGGTGGTGGTGGTGGTGGGGGTGGAGGTGGTGGTGGTGGTGGTGGTGGTGGTGGTGGTGGTGGTGGTGGTGGTGGTGCTGGTGGTGGTGGTGCTGGTGGTGGTGGTGGTTGGTGGTGGTGGTGGTGGTGGTGGTGGTGGTGGTGGTGGTGGTGGTGGTGGTGGTGGTGGTGGTGGTGGTGGT
>CAUYUJ010000370.1:293628-327859 GCA_963575745.1 Prorocentrum cordatum | reverse complement strand
CGCTTCGCTCATTCCGCCGGCCCATATTGTCGCACCGTTGTGGGCTAGACGAGTTTTGGGGCCTCTTGGGGGCCGTTTTGGGGCCTCTTGGGGCCTCTTTTGGGCCTCTTGGGCGCCTCTTGGGGCGTCTTGGGGGCCTCTTGGGGGCCTTTTGGGGCCTTTTTGGGGCCTCCTGGGCGCCTTCTGGGGCGGAGGGCTCGATTTTTCAGTTCTCGGTTCCCCTCTTGAGCCCCTATTGGGCCCGTCTTGGGGCCTCTTGGTCCGTCTTGGGCGGCACTTGGGCCGTCTTGGGGGCCCTCCTGGGCCGTTCCGGGGCCGTCTTGGGAGCCTCGTGGGCCGTCTTGGAGCGGTCTTGGGAGCCTCTTGGGCCGTCTTGGAGCGTCCGGAAGCCGAAAAAGCCAGAACGCAAAAAACATAGAAAAATACAATGAAAATCAACGATTTTGGCCTCTTGGGGCCCTCTTCGGAGGCCTCTTGGAAGGCCCTTGGGGCGTCTTGGAGGCCTCTTGGGCTGTCTTGGGGCCCTGTTGGGCGTCTTCGGGCGATCTTTGGCCGTCTCGGGGCCCTCTTGGACCGTCTTGGAGGCTTCTTGGGGACCTCTTGGCCCGTCCTGGGGCCCTGTAACAGGGCTCCGGCATCTCTGGCCCGACCTTGCCGGGGACTTGCCGGGACTTTGCCGGGGTACTTTTCGTCCGGGGACCCCCGGGGGCCGCCCCGCGCGCGCGAACTAGAAATACTGTTAACCAGGTACCGGAGATCTTAGCACGCCCTGGCCCGTTGGGCCGGCGAATTTATTCCGGTGCTCTTGCCGTGACACCACGGCGAGCTCGTAGCGACCTTGGGGGCCTCTGCCAGTTGCCTGGGTCCAGGGCCAGGGTTGTGCCTGCGCCCACACCACTGCTCAAAAAGACGGAGCAGCCTGCTGACACGAAGGGGGAGAGGGGGGAGGACGCACCAGGCCTCCCAGATGGGCGCCAGTCGGCCTCGTCGTCGGGGGCGTCGACCACAGGCCTCCCAGAGGGGTTCGAGTCGATGGGGTCGGAGGGTCGCGCTGCATCGGCGATACGGGTCGATGTGGAATCCACGCCGACGTCACCGATCCATCGCTGACATCACCGATGCATCGCCGATTCATCGGCGATGCATCGGGTCCGACCTCATCTATTCGGACCCCATCTGGCAGGCCTCTTGTCGAAGGGGGGCGTTTTCGTCGCCAGAGGAGAAGGGAGAGGAAGCTTTCGTTGGCTATTCCCGATATCAGAGCTTGTCTCTGTAGGGGTCCTAGCGGATTCATATGGTTAGGTTAGGTTTGTCGCCGATTTTCGCCGCACGCCCAGGTGCCCGGGGGTGCCCGGGTGCCTGGGTGCCCGGGTGCCCGGGCGTGCTTGGGGGTGCCCGGATGCCTGGGTGCTCGGGTGCCCAGGTGCCCGGGTGCCAGGGCGTGCCCGGGGGGGCCCTATATAGCCCCATAGCCCTACAATTCTATAGCCCTATAGCTCTATAGCCCTATAGCTCAATAGCCCTATAGCCCCCTAGCCCTACAGCCTTGATTGTTTTTGTTTCTCCCGTATCATTGGAGATCTTCTCGCATCCTCGTCGAGAGATTTCCGTGGGTGCCTGGACCGTCCCGAACGGCCGCCGTATGCCCGAGCTCTGAGCCGAAGACCATCAAGACTGGGGGGGAGTGAGCATTGTAAGGGGGGCGCGGATCTCATGGCCGAGGTCCTGAAGTCTCCCAGATTCCATGGCCCCCTTTTCTTCTTTCAACATGTTCCTTGACCCCCCTCGTCCGCGCACATGCCTCGGGCTATGCTGCGCGCACCCCCCCTCGCTCGTCTTCGGCGCACGCGATCGCTGCAGTCGAGACACCTCGTATAGAGTCACAGGAGGTCTGGTCGTCCCTCCTCCTCTCCCCCTGCCTCCCAGCTCCCTCCCTCCTCCTCCCTCCTCTTTCCCTGCGGGTAAGGAGGCTGCCTGGCTGCGCTGGAGTTGTCGTCGCCGCTGCCGCCGTTCTCGTGACTCCGAAGGGCTGTTTTCTGAATCCCGACGCCTTCCATCGACTTCGGCCCTCCTGGGGCCGTCTGCGGAGGACCCTGGAACATCAAGCATGAATCCGGGACGACATGCTGCCCTTGGGGATCTGGACGCCCGAAATGGGTACGGAAAGCATGGGTACAATGCCCAACAGCAGCTCTTGCTCATTTCGAACAGGACTCGCTGTCGGCGTCCCCGCGGCCTGTGCACATCTGAGACAGAAGGCCGCCTGCCCAACAGCGGCCGCTGCTGGTTTGGGACAGCATTAGTTGTTGGGCATTGTGCCTATTTTTTCGTACCCATGTCGGACGTCCAAAGGGGAGGGGGCCAATCAGAGCGTGAATTACCTACCCCGCTTTCGCTTCCAGGCAAAACCAAGTCGTACCACGCGCCTCCTCGTCAAGCGGCCTGACCAGTACAGGCCGTAGTTTGGCATCGCTTGGTATCTCTTGGAAGCGAGGGTGGTCAAAAGCGAGGTAGGTTTGTTTGCCCCCTAGCCAAGATATTCTGACCTCCGCGTCGTCGTCACCGCCGCGATGTCCTGACCTCCTCGCGCCGTGGAAGCATGGTCTCGGCCGGCTGCCTCCTCCTCCTGCCTCCTCCTCCTCCTGCCTCCTCTTGCCTCCTCCTGCTTCCTCCTGCCTCCTGCCTCCTCCTCCTCCTGCCTCCTGCCTCCTGTCTCCTCCTCCTCCGCTTCCTCCTCCTCCTCCTCCTCCTCCTCCTCCTCCTGCCTCCTCCTCCTCCTCCTCCTCCTGCCTCCTCCTCCTGCCTACTCCTCCTCCTCATGCCCCATGCCCCATGCCCCATGCCCCATGCCCCATGCCCCATGCCCCATGCCTCATGCCTCATGCCTCCTCCTGCATCCTCCTGCATCCTCCTGCCTCCTCCTGCCACCGGCCATACCCCATGCCTCATGCCTCCTGCCTCCTCCTGCCTCTGGCGCAGAGGGTGGTAAGGGGAGGGGGGAAGGCTTCTTAGAAGCACCCCTGTTTCTTAGAAAGCGCGGACCTTGTCTACAGATGTAGGGCCGGATCCTTCAAAGAGGCGGCCTCATTCCATGGAGCCTTCCCCGTTCCTCCCTACAGTCAACCCGCACAGTGAGGATGAGCAATTTTCCAAGTTTACCCTTGCATCTCCCCCTTCGGCCCATCCTTGGTCACTTTCGCTGGCCGCGCCCGCTCGCAAAGTGTCGACACGGCATTCCAAGGCCCTTGCATCCTCACCGCGCGTCCTTATCATACGGGCTGACTGTACCCCCCTCGGCGCGCCGCCGATGCTCGGGGCTTCATAGAGGGGGGCTACCCAAAGGTGGAGCCAGGGAACGAAGCCCAGCTGAATACCCCAGATTTCGTAATAAAGGGAGGGGGGTCTCATTTCGGGGGGGGTCTCTTCCAGGCTATCTTGGAGGGCCTGGGGGGTCTGGGGACGATGTTTTGGAGGGTTCTCCCACGGGGAAGGTCTGAAATGGCTTGTCTTGGAGGGTCTGGACCCCCTCCCTTTTATTACGGAATCTGGAGTGCACTTCTCTCTTGCACGGGCCGCTCTGAGCGATTTTCCTCTCACCCCACCACTGCCCCATGCCCTGCCTTCACGGCCCCCCCGAAGTGCCTCCTCCCGCGGGGTGTCCCGACTTCGCCGGCGAAGGCCCCGGCGGCCTCAGCCTTTGCCCGCGCCGCGGGCGCGGCGGCGCCAGCGGCCGCCCTCGCGGGCGACGGGCCCGCGGCCGGGGCCTCGAGCGGCGGAGAGCGGCGGCCTCGGCGGCCTCGGCGGCGGCCTCGGCGGCGTCGGCCGCGGCGGCCGCGGCGGCGGCCTCGGCGGTGGCGGACGAAAGCGCGGCATGGGGAAAGGGGGGGGCGCGCGAAGTCTGCTGCAGGCAGCTGGTTTCGGCCCCGCCGCCGGGCCCATTCCTCGATGCAGGAGGCGCCAGGGATTTGGACGCCTAAAGTGGGTACGGAAAAAAATGGGCACAATGCCTAACAACAAATGTTGTCCCAAACCAACAGCGGCCGCTGTTGGGCGGGCGGCCTCCTGTCTCGAATGGACACAGACCGCGGCGGCGTGGACAGCGAGTCCTGTTCAAAATGAACAAGAACTGCTGTCTGTTGGGCATTGTACCCATTCTTTCCGTGCCCATCTCGGGCGTCCAAAAGGGAGACCAGCCACGTGGGCGGAGTCCTTGCTCCACTCTTTGCTGTCCTGCCCCTTCGTCGTCCCCCCCGACAGGACGGCGGCGGCGGCGGCCTCGGCATGTTCTCGACTGTTTTCCGAACGCCGCGCCTCGTTGATCGGGCCGGACGAAAGGGGGGGTTTGGGAAGAAAGGGGGGGGTACGAAATTTGCTGCATGCAGCTGTTTTCGGCCTCGCCGAGGGGTCCATTCCTCGATACATAGCCGCCTCCGGCGCCGGAAGGCGCCGGGAAAAGCAGCTGCGTGAGCTGAGTCTCAAACCCCCCCTTTGCTATCCCCCCCTTTCGCCCGACCCGAGTTGAGGGCGTTCCCTGGGGTGCGGGAATCGTCCCGAACGGGCGTTCCCTGGGGTGCCGGGATCGTCCCGAGGGGGGAGGGGGAGGGGGAGGGGGAGGGGGAGGGGGAGGGGGAGGAGGAGGAGGAGGAGGAGAGGAGGAGGAGGAGGAGGAGGAGGAGGAGGAGGAGGAGGAGGAGGAAGAGGAGGAGGAGGAGGCAGGAGCAGGAGGAGGAGGAGGAGCGAAGGCCCGAAGGCCAGGGAGCGGAAGGTCGGCGGCGACGGCTGCCGCGGCGTCCGGGCCCCGGCGGTCTCGGCCTGCTTCGTCATTTCGCGGCTCGCGGGCCGGCGTTTGCGGCATTGCCCTCGCCGGTCTTTGCTGCTCCGTTCCCAGACCCCCTCGAGCTATGAAAAAATCACGACGGGAGGTTTTTGATTATTTTTGGCCTCTGGGGGCCCTTACCGGCCCTCGGGACCGTCAAAAAACGACTCAGGACGAAAAAACGGTCCCGGGGAATGGGTCCATACCGCTGGGGGTCGACGTCATGAAAAATTCATGACGTCGGGGGTCTGGGTTCGCCGCCTCGCTGCTCCTCGCCGGCCGGGGGGAAGGGGCTGCGGGAGAGGAGCAGCACCGGCTCGTGGTTCGCGGCTGGGCTGATTGGGTATTGGCACGCGCGTTGAGTTCACGACTGGCTGGACAGAGACACACACACACACACACACAGACACACACACACACACAGACAGACACACACACAAAGTCGGGTGTTGCTAGAAGTACCCCTGGCCCAAGGTACCTCCAGGATTCATGGCGCCCCTCACGAGGCCCAGAGGGCCCCAGGGGCTCCAAAATGGCCCGACAAGCTGGGGGCGCCTTGGGCCAGGGGCACCTCCAGCAACACCCGACGGAGGTAAATTGCAGGAGGGGGAAATGAACCTTCGCCCTGGAGCAACAACGTCCGGCAATATGGGCAAAAACAACATTTCAGAGCCCCGAATCATCAGGGGTAACTCGGGTCAGGGATAACACGGGTTCGTTTTTCGGGAATCCAAACCCGAGTTACCCCGGACCCGAGTTACCCCGGATAAATCGGCCGTCCAAGAGCCCCGAATCATCAGGGGTAACTCGGGTCAGGGCTAACTCGGGTTCCTTTTCCGGGAATCCAAACCCGAGTTACCCCGGACCCGAGTTATCCCGGATAACTCGGGCGCCCAAACATTGGGCCGACAAGGCCACAATCTCCAGGAACAGGGCCGACAACCTCGGCAGTGACCTCTCGCTTCCCCCATGTGCTGCTCCAGCGAGGGGGGCGCCGGGCCGTTCTCGAGAGAGCCCTGCGCGAGTCGCTCGCAGGCCGTGTCATTCCGCATGCCCCGGGCGCGGCTCTCTGCGCCGCTCGCGCAGCGGGTATCCCCCGCCCGCGCTCCGGGGGGTGAGGGCCTGGCCGGAGGTCCCGCGGGCGAGGATCGCACGGCGCCGCCCGCTCCCTCTCCGGGGCGTCGCCCCCGCCCAGGCCCGATCCAGAGGCGCCCTGGGGGCCGTCCAGACCCAGGGCCCGAAGAAGGTCTACATTTCTAAGTCGGGCCTGTCCCTCTCCAGGAGGAATGTTCAAAAAAAACAGTGAAAAGCAGTAGGGGAACCATTGTTTGAGTATGGTTTGGCCATGTTGGGGGTCTGTTTGTTTGGCTATGCTTTATTTGTCTTCCAAAATCCCCCTGTAGGAGGACAGGCCCGACTTAAGTTTACATGTCCACAATACATCGGCCAACGAAACATGAGTCTGCAGAGTGAAGCAGCGGGAGAAATTGGCATGGCCTTTGCCCAGGAAAAGTTTCTGGGGCCTAGAAACTGAGACATCCTTTTCCCCACCCCGACCCCCGCCCGAGCGAACGCATGCACTGTGCAAGCCCTGGTGGCGACGGGCGAGGCTTCGGTGAACAAGGCGATGATCTTCGGATCAAGCCATCTAGTGACGGATCTAAACGAGAGGCACCGAAAAAGTTTATGCACATATAGTTTGTGTGTGTGTTTCCGTTCCGTAGGGCCTGCGGGCTCTAGGGCCACGGAGATGCAGCGATGTAGCGGCTGGCCTCGGAAGGATCTTTGCTAATTACGCGAAGGTTGTCCAGGATGAGGTCAGGGGGACGAGGGGCAGAAGCAGCAGCAAGGGGGGGCCAAGGACGAGGGGAACGGCCAGAGTGTGAGGTGGAGGAGGGTGCGATGGACGAGTGACAGGGAGGGACGGTCGATGAGAGGAATGCACTTCTTACGAAGCCATCCTTTCTCGAATGAGGCCACCAGCCTGGTGACGGACGCGGCGCTGGCGGTGGCGTATCTCCGCCGCCTTGGATACGGGGATCGACGTTTCCCGTCTTCTTCGTAACCTCATTCCTCCACATATACCTCCTCAACCTCTCCACCATCGTCATCTCATTTCTGTTATCCCTCTTTATGTCTCCATGCTTCCTCCACGTCCTCCTCCTCCTACTCCTCCTCCTCCTCCGGTCCTTCCCCCAGTCCTCCATCGTTCTCCAAGCTTCCTCCACGCCCCCCTGCCGGCCCGCCCCGTCCGGTGTTCCATTTCTGCGTCTGCTCTTCTGCGCCTCCCTGCCCATCCCCACCGTCAAGGGAGGAAACGCCTCCCCCGCCCTTTTACTTGGGGTTTACCAAGCGGCCCTCACCGGGCGTTTACTAAACAGCCCTGTCTTGTTCGATCCCTTTCTTGGGCGCGTGTACCAAGCGGCTTTGCTTGTCGGGGTGCTTGTTATGAGGGTGGGCTTTCTGCTGTACACCCCTTCTCCATCCCGATCCACCAGGCCGGCAGCAATTGAACATGGCCAGGAAGAATTCGGCCAGGTTGAATTCGGCCAGCTGATCTCGGGCCGAGTTCAGCCTGGACGTGTTCAGACTGGCCGAGTTCCGCCTGGCCGAGTCGTTTTCTTGTCCAGGCCTCTCGCCCTCCTTGTCCGACGCATTGCTTCCAGTTGTTCTCTGTTGTTGTTTGTTTCTCTCTCTCTCTCTCTTTCTCTCTCTCTCTCTTTATATATATATGTATATATATAGAGATTTATATATCTATAACTATATATATATATATATCTATCTATCTATCGATCGATATATCTATCTATCTATCTATCTATCTATCTATCTATCTATCTATCTATCTATATATATATATGTATATATATATATATCTATATATCTATCTATCTATCTATCTATCTATCTATCTATCTATCTATCTATATATCTATCTATCTATCTATCTATCTATCTACCTATCTATCTATCTATCTATCTATCTATCTATCTATCTATCTATCTATATGTATATATCAATCTACCTATACATATATTTATATATATATATATATATATATATACCGGGCTACAGGGCCAGGGGCTCCCTGGCCTGGACCGCAACCCCCCATGGCGGGATCGGGCCTCCGGGAGCGCCCTTGTCCGGCCCAAGAGGCGTCGAAGACGGTTCAAGCGTGCCTCGAGACGCTTACAATCGATCCAAGACGCCCAAGATGGCTCCCAGACGACCCAAGAGGCCTCCAAGACGTCCCAAGAGAGCCCCGAGAGCATTCCCAAGAGGGCTGCAAGAGGCCGAAATCATTGAATTCCGTTGGTTTTTTGCAGGTTTTTGGTTTTCTTGTTTTTTCGTCGTCCCGACCCTCCAAGACAGCCCACGAAGCCCCCAAGACCGTCCCAAGATCGCCCAAGAGGCCCCCAAGAGCGCCCCAAGACGGTCCAAGAGGGCGTAAAAATAACCCGATAGGCGCCTAAGACCGCCCAAGAGCTTGCAAACACGGCCCAAGAGGCGTCGAAGACAGTCAAAGCGCGCCACGACGCGCCTAAGACCGCTCCAAGACGCCCAAGATGGCTCCCCGATGGCCCAAGAGGCCTCCAAGACGTCCCAAGAGAGCCCCAAGAGCATTCCCAAGAGGGCTGCAAGAGGCCGAAATCATTGAATTCCGTTTGTTTTTTGTAGGTTTTTGGTTTTCTTGTTTTTTGTCGTCGTCCCGGCCCTCCAAGACAGCCCACGAAGTCCTCAAGACCGTCCCAAGATCGCCCAAGAGGACCCCAAGTGCGCCCCAAGACGGCCCAAGAGGGCCCAAAAACAACCCAATAGGCGCCTAAGACCGCCCAAGAGCTTGCAAACACGGCCCAAGAGGCGTCGAAGACGGTCAAAGCGTTCATCGACGCGCCTAAAACCGCTCCAAGACGCCCAAGATGGCTCCCCGATGGCCCAAGAGGCCTCCAAGACGTCCCAAGAGAGCCCCAAGAGCATTCCCAAGAGGGCTGCAAGAGGCCGAAATCATTGAATTCCGTTGGTTGTTGCAGGTTTTTGGTTTTCTTGTTTTTTCATCGTCCCGACCCTCCAAGACAGACCACGAAGTCCCCAAGACCGTCCCAAGATCGCCCAAGAGGCCCCCAAGAGCGCCCCAAGACGGCCCAAGAGGGCCCAAAAACAACCCAATAGGCGCCTAAGACCGCCCAAGACCTTGCAAACACGGCCCGAGAGGCGTCGAAGACGGTCAAAGCGTGCACACGAACAGTTGCCCCGACCCCCTATGGGGGGACGGGGCGGCCGGGGAGGTCCAAAATAGTCCAGGAGGGCTACCGAGAAGCTGCGAAACTGCTTTCACGACGTCCCCGACAGGCCAACCACGAGATCCAAACCAACACCCATGAGGCCTCTGACCCACCACCTAAGGCACCCGCCGCCCGCCCGCCGTCCGCGTAGCACGCACCACTCTGTACTCAACAGCTTCCAACACCCTGTAGTCAACAGCCCCCGTCTTCAAGGCAACACCCTGTACTCAACAAGCTCCCGCTGCAAGAGAGCACCCTTAAGGAATTCATTCAAATCCCGACCCGCCCGCCCGCCCGCCACCCTCCCGCCCGCCGCCCGCCCGGCCGCTCGCCCGCCTTCCGCGTAGCACGCGCCACCCTGCACTCAACAGCCTCCGCCTCCAAGACAACACCTAGCATTCAACAGCCCCCAGAGCTCCCGGGACTGCCCGGGCCCGCTCCCAAACACGCCACGACACGCCAAGAGGGCCCTAAAGATTGCCAAGACAGCCCCAAGCGGCCCCGGACACGCCGAAGATGGCCTCAGGACGGCCAACGACGCCGCCAAAACGTCCTAAGAGAGCCTCCAGAGGCCCTTCCAAAAGGACCAGCATTTTTGCGGTCTCGCATGTTCCGCCTCCCCACGGTCCCGGACGACGTCAGAGGCCCTTCAGATCGCTCCAAGACGGCCGAAGAGGCTCCCAAGGAAAGACCAGAGACGGCCCAGGAGGATCCCCAGATAGTTCAAGAGGGCCTCGAGAGCGCCCCAAGAGAGCCCCAAGAGCGACCCAAGGGGGCCCGAAGAGTGCGACATTTCAAGGTCTCCAGCCTGAGAGGCTCCTAGGACGCCCCGAGAGGCCATCAGGAGGCTCCCAAGAAGCCCCGTGAGGCTCCCAAGAGGCCCCCCGGAAGCCCCAATAAGCCCCCAAGGGCCCCCCAGGGAAGCCCTCTGTGGGCCCCCAATAGACCTCGGTAAATCGTATTTCTCAGAGCTTTCCGGGAACATGATTCATTGGACTTCCGCCCACCGCCCCAACCATGTTTCCAATAGGCTTGCCAACAAGGCCAAAAAGGGCCCCTCGGTAAGCCCCCAGAGCCCCCCCCTCTTAAGAGAGCCGAAAAAAACATGCTCCCAGAAAGCTTCCCGGGAACATGATTCTCGGGTTGCCGCCCTCTCCCCAAACCATGTTTATAAACGCCTGCCAGAATCAAAAAACGAGAGTCCCAAGCAGCGCTACCTGCCGCCACGCTCGGAAACGCGTGAGGCCCTGAAGCCTCTGGAGGCGCCCAAAATTACACCCCAACAAATCATGTTCCCAGGAAGTCTTACGGCCAGTGCCGCCGACGTTGAAGGATGACGGTCCAGGACACCCAGAAATCTTCCAAACAGGCTTCCAAGAGGGCGCCGAGACAGCCCAGGGCCGTCCCAGACGACCCAAGAAAGCCCCAACACAGACGAAAAGGGCCGCAAGAGGCCCCCAAGAGGCCCCGAAACGAGGATATATCGTTCGAACACGCCCAAGATGGCCTCCGGACTGCCCACAAGGCTTCCAACACGGCCCAAAGGGACGCCAAAATCATTGTTTGTCCTTCGGTTTTTGATGGATTTCAGACCCACTGTCGCCCCAACAGGCCCCCACGAGGGCGCCGAAACGGCCCAGGGACGCCCTGCCGCGGGCACGAGGCGGGGCCCGGGAAGGGGCCGGCCCTCGCACCGGGGGGCCCGGAGGCCTTGCCGTGGCGCTGGGGTCCTTGTAAAGTCGCCCGAAGACGGCCCTGGCGTATCCAGACAACGAAAACGACCAATGACCGCCCGAGATCACCCCAGAATTGGTCCCTGACTGTCCGAGAGGCCTCCGAGACGCCCCAAGAGGTCTCCAAGATGGCTCCCAAGGAGCCCCAGGAGGCACAACTAATTTGTTTTCCTTTGGTTTTTGATCGATGTTCGAGTTCTCGCCTTTTGAGTTTCCTGACGCTCCACGACGGCCCAAGAGGCTTTCATTTCCGCTCCAAGGCATCCCCAGAGGCCTCGAAGACGGTCACACGACAGCCCACGGGGGTCCCAAGACGGCGCCAGAGGCGCCCAAGGCGGCCCGAGAGGGCCCCAGGACGGCCCAAAGATGGAGCCAAGAGGGTGGACACGAACCAAAAATCCGAGTCTTCCACCCCGAGAGGCTCTCAGGAGGCCCCGAGAAGCCCCTAACAGGATCCAAGAGGCCCCAAGAAGCCCCCCAGGGGGCCGAAGAGTATCCAAGAGGCCTCCCACGAAGGCCCCAAGAGGCAAAAATCCATGTCATGCCATACACCGCACTCACATCTATACCCCTGGGTGGGTGTATGTGCGGCCGTTTTTGCGCTGTCATGTGCGCGCATGTGCGCGGCATGTGCCAGTCATGTGCCAGGCCTGTGCGGTCCTTCTTGGATGGACTTCCTACTGTGCACGTCGTGCCCGGGCATGTGCGGGGGCATGTGCGCTGTGTTTTTATGTATCCATCATGCGCACATGCACGCACAGTCCGACGCACATGCGCGCACATGCCTGCACATGCGGGAGGTGTTCGAGAATCGCAGATCTGTCATCGGCACATGCACGCACATGCCTGTGCAACCTCTCTTCGGGAGGCCGCGCGGGCCCGCACATGCACGCACATGCGGTGAAGCGCGCGGGCGCACATGCGTGCACATCCCAATGCACATGCACGCTCATGCCCTAGGAGCTGTCTGGGACCCCTGTGCCTCCAATGCCTCCTGGCCTTCGCAGAGCTAACCTGGGGCGTGCCAGGATTTCCTGAAAGAGTTTGTTGTGCGTGTAGACTCGCCCGCTGCTGGCGGGGGCGGTTATTCGCCCGGTTCGTGAGCTGGCGGTGGCGCGCCCGCCTAATAAAATACTCTCCCGCGCGCCTTCTCAGCTCGGCCGGAGAAGCAGGGATGGGGGGGGGGGAGGTGGAGGGGGGGGGAGGAGGGGGGGGCGGAGGAGGCGGGCGCCCCCGGCCACTGGCCAGCCTGCCTGTTCGGCTCGGCCAGAGGAGAAGGAGAGGAGGAGGAGGAGGAGGAGGAGGAGGAGGAGGAGGAGGAGGAGGAGGTGAGAGTTGCGAGGCTGTCTCAGGCGAAAGTGGCTTGACGGCCCGAGCTCAGGGAATCTCGGAATCGCTGGCCTGGCTCGGCCAGTGCGAATACTGTGCGAATCTGTGCAGTGCATGTGCGGGACGTGCAAGAATGCCGGGGCCGGCGTTCGTCTCCGGACGCCGGCGCGTTCGCGTCCGGCCAGTTCCGCGTGAGACGTCGTCGGCAATTTGGAGGCCGACGTGCTTTGACATGAAGTGATCTGGCCACCTTCGCCTGAGACATCCTCGCAACTCTGGTCTCGGAGATGCCCTGCCCCATGGTGGCCCGGCCACTTTCGCTTGAGACATCCTCGGGACTCTGGGTTTCGAGACGCCCTGAGCTGAGGTGGTTAGACCACTTTCGCATGAGACATCCTCGCAACTCTGACCTCAGAGATCTCCTGCCCCATGCTGGTCAGGCCACGGTCGCCTGAGACATCCTCGCAAGTCTCGATTCCGATATGCCCCGAGCTGAGGTGGTCAGCCACTGTCGCCTGAGACATCCTCGCAACCCTGATCTCAATGATGCCCTGCTCGATAGTGTCTCGGCCCCTTTCGCCTGAGACATCCTCGGAACTCTGGGTTCCGAGACGCCCTGAGTTGAGGTGGTTAGACCACTTTCGCTTTAGACATCCTCGCCCGAGATGCCCTGAGTTGAGCTGTTCAGGCCACTTTTGCCTGAGACATCCTCGCAACTCTGACCTCAATGATGCCCTGCTCCATAGTGTCTCGGCCTTTTTCGCCTGAGACCCTCGCAACTCTGGGTTCTGAGATGCCCTGAGCAGGTGGTCAGGCCAGTCCTGCCTGAGACATCCTCGCAACTCTGGGCTCCGAGATGCCCTGGGCTGAGGTGGTCAGACCACTCTCCCCAGAGACATCCTCGCAACTCTGACCTCAGAGATCTCTTGCCCCATGGTGGTCAGGCCACTTTCGCTTGAGACATCCTCACAACTCAGACCTCGGAGGTGTCCTGCCCCATGGTCGTCTGGTCACCTTGACCAGCGACATCCTCGCCACTCTGGTTTCCAAGATGCCCTGCCCCATGGTGATCCGGCCACGCTTGCCTGAGACATCCTCGGAACTCTGGGTTGCGAAATGCCCCGAGCTCAGGTGGTCAGGCCACTATCGCCTGCGACATCTCTGCGGCATGTGCGGGCATGTGCGTCTATGCTTTCAGAGTTTTGCTTGACCGTGCATTCGACTGTGCGTCGGACGGTGTGGCATGTGCGCGCATGTGCGGCAATGCTGTTGAGGCTTTTGTATATTTGCATGGGCATGTGCATGCGACTGTGCGGCATGTGCCTGCATGTGCGGCCCCTTCGGACCACAATTTCAAAGTGAGCACTATAGAAGTGAGCGCTAGAGAGGTGAGTCCGGTGTAGGTTTTTGATTGATGCTCGAGTTTTCAGCCCTTTGGCGTTCTGACGCTCTAAGACGGCCCAAAAGGCCTCCAAGGCCAATCCAAGATAGCCCAAGAGGCCACCAACAGGGCCCAAGACAGCCCGAGAGGGCACCAATACGGCCCCAAGGGGGGCCCAAGAGGGGTAAGACGAAGCGAAAATCCGAGCCTTCCACCCCGAGAGGCTCTCAGGAAGCCCCAGAGGCCCCCAAACGGGACCCAAGAGGCCCTCAAGAAGCTCCCCAGAAGACCGAAGAGGTTCCAAGAAGCATTGTTTTCCCATCGGCTTTTGATGGATTTTAGAGTTCCCAGCCTTTTGGCATCCCGACGCTCAGAGACGGCCCAAGTGGCCCCCACGGCCGCTCCAAGATAGCCGAAGAGGAATCCAAGAGGGCCCCAAGACGGCCCACGAGGGCCCCAAGACGGTTCCCGAGGCGCCCAAGACGGCCCGAGAGGGCCCCAAGAGAGCCCCAAGAAGGGGAACGCGAACCCAACAGCAGAGCTTTCCGCCCTCAGAGGCCTACAGGAGGCCCCAAGAGTCCCCAACTGGTCCGACGAGGCCCCATGCCCCCCACCAGGCCCTAAAAGGCTCACAGGAGACGTACACACGGGGCCCCAAGATAGCCGAGCAGTGCTCTCGATGCATCAAAATTGCTTCAAGGAGGCCCAGGAGGCTTCCGGATTGCCCCAATGTGGCCTCAAGCCGGGCCTCCACGCAGCCAAGACACCCAATTGACTGCTTCAGACTGCAGAGCATCACTTTCCGACTGCCCGGAGAACCCTGACGATGCCCCCAAGGGACCCCAAGAAGCCCCAATATGCCCCCCCGAGAAGCACCCAAGAAGTGCCTCCAACAGCCAATTGAGGAAGCACGGAGAACCCGCCAGAAGCCCTTCAGATGCCCCCGCGAAGACCCAAGAGGTTCCCAAGAGGCCCTCAGGAGGGACGACTATGTCACGCGCCTGTGCTTGATAGCGCTGTCCAAGATCTTCTAGCGCGCCCCCAGCCTGGGCTAGAACTTGAGCGCGCGCGAAGCGCGCGCGATGGTTCTAGGTTTTTCACAACACGAGGGTCTGGGTCGGCGCCAGGGTGGCCCCTGGAGCACGCCAGCGGTCCCCAAGGGGCCCCCAGAGTCCCCCAAGAAGCTTCCAAGAAGCCCCCCGAGAGACCCCCAAGAGACGCTCAAGCGGCCCCCACGAATGCCGCGAGCGGCCCCTGTAGGGACTGCGTGATACTTGTTGCACGCCACAAATCGGAGACACCTCCTCTACAGAAGATATGCAACACTCTCCCCCTCACTCCGCCTCATCCTCGTACTCCTTCTCGTGCCTCCTCCCCCTCTCCCTCACCCACCCCTCCCTCCTCTCCCCTGCTCCGTCCTTCCTTCTCCCTCCCGCCTTCCTCCACTCTCACTCTCCTGCTCGCCTTCATTTCCTGCTCTCCCTCCTCCTGTTCTCACTCTCCCTCCCCCTTTCCTCCTCCCTCCTCCCCCTCCTTCCTGCTATTCCCCCAAATCGCTGCATTCCCAGAGGAAAACGTGCATTTCAGCATGTACGACTGTCGGGCTTCCACAGCGTCCTCGACGGCCCAAACGGCCCCCCAAACCGCCCCAAGACGGTTCGTCGCCATTTTGTTGAAGCCGTTTTCTTTTTCCGTAACTTCCGTCCGTTTTCTTTTCAAGTATGGTTGTCGGACGATTCCCCGTGGTGGCATTGTTTGGCATTTTGCCCGTGGCACGCAGCTGGATTTCACCAGAGCCTACGCCATGCGCGGATGATGATGCTGGTGCGATCGAGGTTGCAAAGGGCTTTGCCATGAAGGTCAATGGCTGTGCAGACGTGCGTGTCTATTGCGACGATCCGAAGCTTGGCAGTATTGCACGCCAGGTGTGCCCTTTCACGTGTGGCGTCTGCCAGGTGGCAGGCTGCCTGGTGACCGATGGCACGGATCTGAGTTCCGCGTACCCGTGTGCTTGCGGATCGAGGACATGTTTCACAAACGTGCACTTTAGCCACAAGTCAGTGCCACACGTGCGTGGATGATGACGCCGAGGCGATCAACATTGCAAACGGCCTGGGCCTGATCCTCAGTGGCTGTGCTGACGTGCAGTTCGATGGCGTCGATCTGGAGTGTGGAGTATGGAGTATCGATCTGCGCGGGGCCTGCCCCGCAACGTGTGGCCTGTGCAATGCATCGCGTGCGCAGTCGCGGCGCTCAACTGTTCTCCTGGTCGTCCTCGCGTTGGTGCTCTCATCTCACGCTTGGCCGTGGTGAAGCTCCTGTCAAGTCGTCCTGGCTTTCCTGGCGCCAGCGCCATATACAACGTCGCTGACGCCATTGTACATGTACAGGTATGTGTATCTGTATCTGTTTGTGTATATGTATATATATATATACACACACACACACACATACATATGCCCAGGCGGCCGAAGAGTGCCACAAGAGCGCTCCACGACAGGCCCAGCAGGCTCCAAGATGCCCAAGAGGGCGCCAAGAGGGCCCCAAGATGCCCAAGATAAGCCCAAGACGGCCAAAGAGGCCCCCAAGACGCTCCAAGAGGCCTCCAAGAGGCCCCCATTAGGTGCCCCAAGAGGCCAAAATCGTTCATTTCACCCAGGTTTTGGACACATATTGCCTTTCCTGCCTTTTCAGCTCTCCGACGCTCCACGACGGCTCACAGGCCCCCCGCGGACGCCCCAAGACAGCCCAAGGGGCTTTCAAGAGGGCCTCAAGACGGCTCTGGAGGGCCCCAAGACGGCCCAAGACGCGCCCAAGACGGGCGAAGAGAGGCCCAAGACGGCCCCAAGAGGGCCCCAAGAGGGGAACCGCGAACCGCAAATTCGAGCCTCCCGCCTCCACAGGGCCCCGGGAGGCCCCAAAGGGGCCCCAAGAGGCCCCAGGAGACCCCCAAGATAAGCCCAAGACGGCCAAAGAGGCCCCCAAGACGTTCCAAGAGGCCTCCAAGAGGCCCCCCCAGAGGGCCCCAAGAAGCCAAAATCGTTAGTTTTACAATGGTTTTGGACGCATTTTGCCTTTCCCGCCTTTTCAGCTCTCCGACGCTCCACGACGGCTCACAGGCCCCCCCCCCAGACGCCCCAAGACAGCCCAACAGGCCTCCACGAGGGCCTCAAGACGGCTCTGGAGGGCCCCAAGACGGCCCCAGTCGCGCCCAAGACGGGCGAAGAGAGGCCCAAGACGGCACCAAGAGGGCCCCAAGAGGGGAACCGCGAACCGCAAATTCGAGCCTCCCGCCTCCACAGGGCCCCAGGAGGCCCCAAAGGGGCCCGAAAAGGCCCCAGGATACCCCCAAGATAAGCCCAGGAGGCCCAAAGGAGGCTTCAAGACGCTCCCAAGCAGCCCCGAGGAACCTCACAACGGACGGCGCGGACGAGCCGCACTTCGGACAGCCGCCGCCGCCGGTCCAAGAACACGGCCTCCCGCCCCGGGCCAGCGCAGAGGCCTTCGGATCCCAGAGAGAATTCTCCGTCGTCGGCGGTGTCGCCGTCGTCGGCGTCGTCGTCGTCGACGCCGTCCGCGCCCTGGCCGCCCCTCTGGACCGCGCTCGCCCCCTCGACTTCTCGGCTCGCCTCCCGCCGATGTTCTTGTCGCCTTGCCAAGCGCCTTCTTACTTCAAGAGTGGACACGCTTTTGCTGTGTTTCGTTCTTCCCTGGGGGGCCCTGGCCCCAATCAACTCCATCGGCCTTCCCACTTCGTGTTTTTACTTACTTCTTCCCACCGACGTACACCTCTCCTGTCCTCCTCATCCTCCTCATCCTCGCGGGGCGGGACCCTCGACCACAGGGCCCCCGCTGTTGCCACGGTGCGGTCTGCACATGTCTGCACTGCGGCAGCGGCGTGGGCCCCCGGCCGAGGATCTTCCGGAAGGGCCGAGGTGGGCTCTCGCCCACGGCAGCCCTCCTTGCTTGGACGAGGGTGGTGCTGGCCGCCGGCACCCCCTCGTCCTTCAGGGCTCCGCCCAGCTTCCGCTGCCCGCGCCAGAATCAGGGAGCGGGTCCCCTCTGGCCCACAAGCCCCCTCCTGCCTCCGGCCCTCGTGCGGCCCACGCCCTCCCCGCCTCCTCCCGAGCCCTCGCTCCCTTCGCCCGTCCATCCATCAGTTCTTCGACCGCGGCCCCCTCGCCTCGCCGGAAGAAAGAACGTGCACCTTGTTCATCTCTAATTCTTCGAAAGTTCGCTGGCTTCCAGGGGGGGCCACGATCCTTGCATCTCTGAGTGTTTTATCCTGGGCCTCTTCCTGGCCCTTTGGGGGCCAGGAACAATTCTAAACGAGCACGATTACAAATGAGCGACGTGTACACATCAGTGTTCACAGGTCTGCGGGGATTTCTTCCATCTGCGCTGGACCCCCACGGGCGGCGCCTCTGGGCGCCGCCCCCTGGCGGCGCCTCTGGCGCCGCCCTGGAGCGGGCTGCAGCTCAGATCCAAGGAATCCGAGGGGACGTGCGGAGGTGCACGTACTATGCACGTGCGTCTTATCTTGGCATCGCTCGGACATTTTTTCTTGGGGGGGGGCCAGATTGCTTTGATGTTTGATTTGATTTGATTTGGATTTGGCGGGGGCAAGATTATTTCATTTCCAAGTCTTCTATCCTGGGCCTCTTTTGGCCGTTCGGGGCCAGGAACAATTAATAGTGTGTATATATATAGATGTATATACACCTATACATATATGTATGTATACACATATCTATATATAGATGTGTGTATGTATGTATGTATGTATGTATGTATGTATGTATATATATATATATATAGATCCCCGTGCACGACGCCCGGGCGCCCGGAGGCGCTGCCCCGACAGGGCATGGGAGTACCGGGGTTAATTTTCCTTGTGTTTTTACAGGGTTTCCGCGTCCTGGGCCTTGGAGGCCGCCGCCTCCGACCCCCCGTGGGAGGACGGGGCGGCAGGGGAGGTCCAAAACAGTCCAGGAGGGCCGCCAGAGGCTCCCAAGACGGCCCAAACGGGCCCCGAGTCGCCGAAAGACCGCTCCAGGACGCCCAAGATAGGCCCAAGACGGCCCGAGAGGCCCCCCAAGGCACTCCACGACGCTTCCAGACGCCTCTCCAGAGCGCTTCAAGATGCCGCAATTTCGCCGAAATCGTCAATTTTACACAGGTTTTCGAACGATTTTGGCCTTCCAGCCTGTTCGGTTGTCCGACGTTCCAAGACGGCTCAATAGGCCCTCAAGAGCACCCCAAGACGGCCCCAGAGTCGCCCAAGACAGCCCAACAGAGCCCCAAGACGGCCCCAAGATGCGCCCAAGAGGGGGACCACGACTCCAAAATTCGACCCTCCCGCTTGAAGAGTGCCCCAGGAGGCCCCAAGGAGCCCCCAAGAGGCCCCAGGAGGCCCCCAAGAGGCACCCAGGAGGCCCAAACGAGGCCAAAAGAGGCCACAAAACAGCCCCGAGGAGACCCCACAACGGTCCCAAAACGGCTACCCAGAAGCTGCGAAACTGCATTCACGACGTCCCCGACAGGCCAACCACGAGATCCAAACCAACACCCATGAGGCCTCTGACCCACCACCCAGGGCACTGTGGCGGGAGCAGTGACAGCACTTGTGCACAGCATGTTCCGGCGGGAGCCTTCCGGAACACGCTGCAGGAGGAGGAGGAAGATCAGGAGGAGAGAGAGTTGGAGTGGGAGGAGGAGGAGGAGGAGGAGGAGGAGGAGGAGGAGGAGGAGGGGGACGAGGAGGAGGAAGAGGCCTCCAAGACAGCTCCAAGATAGCCGAAGAGGCTTCCAAGAGGGCCCTGGGCGGCCCACGAGGGCCCCAAGGCGGTGCCTGAGGCAACCAATAAGGCCCGAGAGGGCCCCAAGACGGCCCCAAGAGAAGCCCAAGAAGGGAAACACGAACTGAGAATCCGAGCTTTCTACCCCGAGAGGTTCTCGGGAAGTCCCAAGAGGCCCCCAATCGTATCCAAGAGGCCCCCAAGAAGCTCCCAAGAGGGCCAACGAGGTCCCAAGAGATCTCCCAAGGTGGCCCAAATAGGCACAACTCATTGTTTTACGATTGGGCTTTGACGGGTTTTTATTTTTTCTACCTTTTGGCATCCCGATGCTCCAAGACGGCCCAAGAGGCTTCCAATACCGCTCCAATATAGAGGAAGAGGCCTCCAAGAGGGCCCCAAGACGGCCCGCGAGGGCCCCAAGACGGTGCTTGAGGCGCCCAAGACGGCCCGAGAGGGCCCCAAGAGCCCCAAGAGAGGCCCAAGAAGGGGAACGCGACCCAACAGCAGAGCGTTCCCCAAAAAGGCCCACAGGAGGACCCGAAAAGCTTCCCGAGGGCCCAAAAGGCCCCTAGGAGACGTCCAAGAGGTTTTAAAATACCCCAAGTGTGCCCTCGATGCGTCAAAACTGCTTCCAGGAGGCTCGCGGGAGGCTTCCGGATTGCCTCAATCTGGCCGCAGGTGGCCTCAAGTCGGCCTCCACGCAGCCAAGACGGCCAATGACGGCTTCAGGACCCTCAGACGCCCCCCCAAGAGGCACCCAAGAGGTACATATGAGGGCCGCAAGGAACACACATCGCCCTAATTCCCAATGGAAGCGTCTATGTCTGGCAGATGCGTAAAAAATATTAGCGTCCACAACGGCCTCAGAGAATCCAGAGAGCGCCGCAAGACATCCCAACAAGGCCTCCGAGACGGCCCAAGAAGCTCCCAGGATCGCCCCAAGACGTCCTACAGAGCCCTCCAAGACGACCTCCGTAGGCGCCTGTGGATCCCAGAGCGCTCTCAGACAGTCCAAGAGGCCCACAAGACACCTCACTCCGCACCCCTCCCTGCTCCTCCCTGATCGTTCCCATTCCTCCCCATCCCTCCCCGCTCCAGGCAAGTGTGCGCGAGGCGGTTGCGTCTCTGGCCGCGAGATCCTGCCAGTGCATCCCTACATGTACGACCACCCTTCGGGTGATAAAGGAGGTTGTGTGTGTGGTGGTGGGGGGAGGAAGGGGGATCAACTGGAGCTACAGCATAGCATTGCATCGCACAGCAGAGCATAACATCGCACATCACAGCATAGACGAGCATCGCGTAGCATAGCACAGCATAGCATCGCCTAGCATGTCATAGCATCGCATCGCATCGCATATGATAGCACACCATCGCATGGCACAGTATGGCGTAGCATAGCATAGCATCGCATCGCATCGCATCACACCGCATAGCTTAGCATCGAATTGATAGCATAGCGTAGCATTGTACAACATGGCATAGCACAGCACAGCACAGCACAGCATTGCATAGCACCAGACACGACGGGACACCGCGGGACACCGCGGGACGGCCGCAGGCCACCGCCGGCCAACCGGGAGGGACACCGCGGGACACCGCGGGACAACCCTGGTCCATTGTTGGCCAACAGTGGGGCACAGCAAAAGTTGGCTCGGTTTTGCGGTAAGCGACACGAACACGAAACCAACCAAAAACGACTTGCTGGCGGGGGGGCTCCTGTTCACTTCGATCTCTTTCCCAACCTCGGATCCTGGCACACCACGGGACACCGCGGGACACCCCCGGGCAACCACTGGCCAACTGGGGGGCGCAGCAAAATGTTGTTCGGTTTTGCCGAAGCACGGCGCACGCAGCTTCGCCTCGCCCACACGCACGACACGAAACAGAAAACGATTTTTGGCGGGGGGTCTCTTGTTCAACTCGATCTCTTTCCCAACCTCGGATTCTATCTGCTTGCTGGGGAGACAATTGTTTGTTTCGCTCCGCCACAAAACGGCCCTCGAGGTTCCGGAGTCCGTCCAAGAGGGCCCCAAGAAATCCCAACGGGATTTCAAGAGGGCCAAGAGAGTCCGCTGGGCCATCTTTGGACGGGCTTGGGGCGTCTTACGGCCGTTTGGAGGCGGTCTCTGGCTCAGGGCGCCGTGGAGCCATGGAGCAAAGTGCAGAAGGCGCGATTTTGTGCAGATGCGCGCGGCAGGGGAGCGTCGCTCCCAGAGAAGAGCAGAAACATTTCCCGAAAGCCAACAAGCGCTCTCACATGGCCCCAACGTGCCAGCGAAAGGGTGGCGGAGTTTCTTGTTGGCGTTCGAATGTTCAGAAAGGGAATTGGTCGGCGCCTCAGTATGTGTGCCGTTCGCGCCAAGGCGCGTCAGGCTGCAATGCTGGCTTGCAGGTGGCGTCCGCTTGCTGTCAGCCCAGTGAATGTGATGCATTCCTTTACTTTTTAAGAGCTGGTCGCTCCACCTTGCGCGCACATCCTTGGGCAATCGACCAGATAAGTGCGCGCGAGGCGGTTGTGTCTTTGGCGCGAGATCCCGCCAGTGCAGCTTCTTTCTGTTCACCGCGGAGGCGATCGTTTATTTCATTTCGCCTTGCGTGCAAACCCGTGGGTAATCGCAGGCTGATGCGTCTCCGTCGGAAACTATCAATGTCATGTCCTGTTGTTCACTTTTTTGACTCCAGGGGCAGCGAGGAGTTTCGCTACGTTTGTGTGCGCACCCTTGGATTACTTACCAGGCGAGTATGCGCCAAGCCATGCGTCTCTACCAGTAGATGTATATGTAGATGTATGTGTGTATATATATATATATGTACACACATAACACACCAGAGTTCCAGGGCCCCCAGGGGGGCCCGGCCTCATTTCTCTATGGCGGGACGTGGGCTCCAGGACCCCCCGTTCCCGGTCCAAAGCGGCCTCGATGGCCTCCAAGACGGCCAAGATGGCCCGTGATGGCTTCAGAAAGGCCTGCAAGAACGCTAAGATGGCCTCAAGAGAGCCCACGATGGCCCCAAGATGCACCCTACACGGCCCAATATGGGGTCAAGATAACTCCAAATAGCCTTCGAGGCGGCTAAGACGCCTCCAAGACATCCGTTGGGAAATCCCGAAGCAGCTAAATTCATCGACTTCCCGTTGGTTTTTGAAGATTGTTTCATTTGTTGTTTTTCGACCTACTGATGGTCCAGATGGCCCAAGAGGCTCCGAAGATCGCTCCCAGAGCACCCAAGAGGCCTCCACAATAGCCCCGTGACGGCCCAAGAAGCACCAAAGACGGCCCCAGGAGGGCCCCAAGACGGCCCAAGAGGACTCAACACGCCTGAGATTGCATTTAAGACAGCCACGAATCGCTCCAAGCGGGCTCAAAGACAGGCCTCAAAAACGACTTCCCGCAGCGTCCGACGGGCCAGGAACGCTTTAAGACAGCCAAAGAGGCCGGGGCAATGCGAAACGATGGTTGCCGCGGGGCACGCGTGTACGGGTGCGCTGAACTCCTTGTGGGGCACGATCCGCGTGAAGGGTCGCGCGAACACGCCCATTGAGGCCGCAGGTGTACCTCCTCCGGGCACGCCCCGTGCCAAGCATGTTCCGAAATGGGCGCGGGGGCGCCATGCAAAGATGCCCGTTCTGGAGCATGATTCGCGTGACAGGTGTGCCGACATGGGCGGGGGGGGGGGGGCGTTGTTCGAACCTTCCGGGCCTCTAATTCGGTGGTGCTCCTTGTGGGCATGATCCACGTGACGAGGTGTACCGCCATGGCCGGGGGGGGCGCAGTGCGAATTTTGCTTCGGGGGCCGTGGGTGGAGATCCCTGTGGGCCACGATCACGATCCCTGTGCGAGGTGTGCCGAAGTAGGCGGGACGGCAGGTTGCGAACCTTGTCTTTGGGGCCGTCCGTGGATGTCCTTGCGGGTCACGATCCGTATGAGAGGTGCGCCAAAGTGAGCGGGCCGATGTTATGAAGCTCCCCTCTGGTGCCGCAGATGCATTTAGTTGCGGGGCACGGTCCTCGCGAGGGGCGTGCCATTGTGCGAACTTCGTCTCTTGGGATGGAATCGCGTGGGTCTCCCTGTGGGACGCGATGCCTGTGAAGGGTGTGCCTGCATGGGCTTGGGGACCCAAGCCTGTCTGATGGGCCGCAGGTGGAGTCACCTGAGGTGCACGATCGACTCCCATGACGCCCAGAAGGCCACCAAAGGCCCCGAAGACGCCCCAAGAGGCACCCCGAGAGAGCCCCAATAAGCAAACATCGTCGATTTCCTATGGGAAAACTGATGTTTGTGGCGTGTTCGCCTTTTGGGCTTCCACTGCGTCCAAGACGGCCCCAAGAGGGCCCCAAGACGGCCCACGAGGGGGCCAAGACGGCCCACGAGGCGCCCAAACCGCCCAAGAACGCCCCAAGGCGGCGCCCAAGACGGGGACGAGAAACCAGAAATTCGCGCCTTTTGGCCCAAGAGACCCCCAGGAGACCCCAAGAGGCTCCAAGAAGCACTTAAGAAGCCCCAAGAGGCCCCCATGAGACCCGCAAAAACACCCAAAGAGGCCCCGATGACGCCCCAAGAGGCACCCCAATAGAGCCCCAAATAAGCAAATATCGTCGATTTCCGATGGGGAAACTGATTTTTTCGGCGCGTTCGCCTTTTGGGTTTCCACTGCATCCAAGACGGCCCAAGAGGGCCCCAAGACGGTCGAGGATGCCCCCAAGAGGGCTCCAAGACGGCCCACGAGGGGGCCAAGACGGCCCACGAGACGCCTGAACCGCCCAAGAACGCTCCCCAGGAGCCCAAGAGGTCTTTCCGGGGAGCCTCCGCAGCGCCCCAGGAGGGCCCAAGACGCTCCCCAGGAGCCCCCAGAATGCGAAAGGATGGTCCAAGACGCTCCCAAGCAGCCCAATCAGCCTTCTGACGGCTCTCGAGGCTCCCAGGTGGCCTCCAAGAGACCCCAAGAGAGGTCCGAGAGGCGTCCCGGGACGGCCCGAAGAGGCCAAAATCGTTGATAGTCATTTGTTTTTTCCCAACCCTCCTGCGTTGGGTACTCGTTTTGAATAGAGCACTGCGGTCTCCACCTTCCTTCCTTCCTTCCTTCCCGCCTCCTCCCGCCCCCTCTCCTCCTCTCTTCGTTCCTGCTCTCCTCTCTTGCTTCCCTTCTCCTCCTCTCTTTGCTCGTCCTCTTCTCGCTTGCCTTTTATCTAGGGGCGGCGATCTGCGAGACTGTCGTCACTTTCGAGGGCTGCTGGGGGGGCCAGCGGAGTGACGCCCTACGGGGATTCAGATTACACCTCGCCATCCCTGGGGGGCTGCGATCTGCGAAACTGTCGCCACTTTCGAGGCCTGCTGGGGGGCCCAGCGGAGTGACGCCCTACGGGGATTCAGATTAGACCTCGCCATCCCTGGGGGGCTGCGATCTGTGAAACTGTCGCCACTTTCGAGGCTGCTGGGGGGCCCAGCGGAGTGACGCCCTACGGGGATTCAGATTAGACCTCGCCATCCCTGGGGGGCTGCGATCTGTGAAACTGTCGCCACTTTCGAGGGATGCTGGGGGGCCCAGCGGAGTGACGCCCTACGGGGACTCAGATTAGACCTCGCCATCCCTGGGGGGCTGCGATCTGTGAAACTGTCGCCACTTTCGAGGGCTGCTGGGGGGCCCAGCGGAGTGACGCCCTACGGGGATTCAGATTACACCTCGCCATTCCTGGGGGGCTGCGATCTGTGAAACTGTCGCCACTTTCGAGGCTGCTGGGGGGCCCAGCGGAGTGACGCCCTACGGGGATTCAGATTAGACCTCGCCATCCCTGGGGGGCTGCGATCTGTGAAACTGTCGCCACTTTCGAAGGCTGCGTGGGGGGCCCAGCGGAGTGACGCCCTACGGGGATACAGATTAGACCTCGCCATCCCTGGGGGGCTGCGATCTGTGAAACTGTCGCCACTTTCGAAGGCTGCTGGGGGGCCAGCGGAGTGACGTCCTACGGGGACTCAGATTAGACCTCGCCAGCGCTGGGGGGCTACGATCTGTGAAACTGTCGCCACTTTCGAGGGCTGCTGTGGGGCCCATGAAACTGTCGCCACTTTCGAGACCTGCTGCGGGGTCCAGCATAGTGACGTCCTACGCGGACGCAGATTGGACCCGTCATTCTACTTCGATTATCCCGCATCTGCGATCGACTGTATGTGTGCGAGGAACTAGACATGGAGTGGTCTGGCACTGACTGACGTCAAATCGTTGTGTGCCAGTGTCTCCTGGGGTGTTGCCTGATGTGGATGCAGCTCGTCGGCGCTGCGACTCGAGCTGGCGGTCGTCCTTCGGACCCGCAGAAACATCTGCTGAGCTCGATGAGCTAGGGGAACGACAGGAAAGAAGTGCAGGAAACGGAGGCCGGTCATGCACTCGCCGATACCTCGTTGCTCTGTCATCGTCTTTGCTGTTGCATGATCTTTATCTGGCCTGCCGGCGCCGCGGCTCGAGCTGGCGGTCGCCCTTCGGGCCCGCGGGAACATCTTCTGAGACAAGTGGACGCCGCCGCCTTACTTGCAGGCAGCGCATTGCATTCGCGGACAGCAGCATGGCAGACCGCAGTGAGATCCTCAGTCGCGTGGTGTTGCCAAGCCTGGTGGAGACGCGCGTGATCGACCTGAAGTCCCAATCGCGCGTGCACTGTACCTGCGTGGCGTTCAGGCACGCGCGTGATGCTGCTCGCTCCGCGTTCAACCAGTACGTCGCCAGTGCAACTTTGGACGATGGACAACCGATTGATGATACGCGACCCCGGCCTTGAGTTTCTTTCCCGCGGGCCGCCCGCAGACCTGGCGGCGCGCCTGCGAGCGTTCAGCTCCCGCGCTGAAATGCGCGGGAAGGAGGCGGAGAAGCTAGCGGGCGAGCTACGCCTCGCTCGTTCCTTGCACTCTAAACAAGTTTGATCATGTGGAACCTTGCGACGACATGACGCAGGCAGCGCTGCGGGTTTAGCTCGCACTTGAAAAACGCGGCAGTCTTCTGTCTCCTCCCGCCACTTTCAGCGTCGTCCTATTCCCCGCCTCACCTTCTCCATGCATGCTGCTGCTTCCGCGATGGCCTTTCGCCCCCCCCGCCCTCCATTCCATCCCTCTCCTACCCCTCGTTCCCGTACCCGGTCTTCTTCGATCCTGGGGCCTCAAGCCTCGTTTTTTCGATCGTCGTCCTGTGAATCGTGCAACGCATGCGCATCCCATGTAGCTTGCACACCAAATCGCCGCGTCTACACTGTCGTTGTCCCTGCTAATGTTGGCATACTCCTCTTGCCATTTGATGCACGTGGGTTGGGTACGTCGCAGGGTAATTCAATGTTTTTGGCTTCTCGCGTTTGCGAGCTTCCAATGGTCCAAGAGCGCCGAAGAGGCTCCCAAGACCGCCCCAAGACCACCCAAGAGACCCTCATCAAGACGAGCCAAGAAGGCCCGAAAACTGCCGAAGAGACGCCCAGAACAGCCCCAGGCCACCCCAGAACAGGCCCAAAATGGGCCCAAGAGCGGGAGCAGGAGGTTTCCAGAAACCTCCGAGAGGCCTCCGGGACCCCCCAGAGGCCCCCAACACACCCCGATCATTGAGAAGCCCCAAAAAGATCCCGACGAGGCTCCAAGAACAGCCCAAGAGAGCTGCGAAAGCCATCCCGAGAGAGCCCAAAGAGGGTAGAATTGTTAATTTCCCATTGTTTTTCTAATGTCTTTCGCCTTCTCGCGCTTTCCCGCTTCAAACCCTCGAAGATCGAAGATTTTGAGAGAAAAAAATCACAGATCCCACACATCCCCTGACATTTGGCCGGCACCGCGCCTCCCGGTTTCCCGGGGGCCCCCAAGATGCCCAAGGACAGCCCAAGACGACCTCAAGGAGCCCCCCAGAACATGAAAAACGCCCCAACACGCTCCCGCGCAGCCAGAGACACCCTTCCGACGGCTCTCCCGCGAGGCACAAACAAATCAGAGGCAGCAGCGTGGAACGGGGACTCCCCGATGCAATGTCCCGGCGGAGAACCGCGGGTCACGCCCGGAGGCCCCTGGCATCCCCCTCCCCATCGTCCTCTTCCTCCTGGCCATCCTGATCCTCCTCCTCCTCCTCCTCCTCCTCCTCCTCCTCCTCCTCGTCCTGCTGCTCCTCCTCATCCTCATCCTCCTCCTCGTCCTGCTGCTCCTCCTCCTCCTCCTCCTCCTCCCTCACCTCCTCGTCCTCCTCCCTCTCCTCCTCCACCTGCTCCTGCGCCAGATCATGAATGAGACGCGGCAGGCTGCGTGAATATGACGGCGCCGATGCACCGACATCCGCGGGCAGCTTTCGCGCCGGCGAACGCGCAATCCATCCCCGCGGCATTGCCCCCCAACTTCAAACTAGGCGTTGCAACGGACCGTGTCTGTCAAAGCCTCGTCTTCCCCCTCAGGGGCGGTTAACCCACCCATCCCGCTAGCAGACCGTGGAGGCCTTGGATGAGGAATCCAAGGTCTGGAGCCTTGTGGAGGTCCACTTGCATGGAAGGGTGGGGGGGGGGGGGGGGGGGGGGCAGAAGTTGTCCACCCCTAATCATTGTGAGCTCTCTACCCTCCCTCCGTCTCCCCCCCCCCCCTACTTCCTCCTCCCTCCCGCCCCCCCTCCCTCCCCCCTCCGCCCCACTTCCCTCCCACCCTTCCTCCGCCTCAGATCCCTTGGAAAAGGACGGCAGGTAAGCGGTGCGGTTGCGGTTGCGCGCCCGCGGGCGGGTTGAAATGTGCCGCCCAAGTGCGGTTGCGTTTGCGCGCCCACGGGCGGTTTGAAATGTGTCGCCCAGTTGCGGTTGCGCGCCCGCGGGCGGGTTGAAATGCGTCGCCCAGTTGCGGTTGCTGTTGCGCGCCCGCGGGCGGGTTGAAATGCGTCGCCCAGTTGCGGTTGCGGTTGCGCGCCCGCGGGCGGGTCGAAATGTGTCGGCAGTTGCGGTCGCGCGCGCCGCGGGCGGCTGAAATGTGACGCCCAGGTTCGGTTGCGGTTGCGCGCCCGCGGGCGGTTTGAAATGTGTCGCCCAGTAGTGGTTGCGGTTGCGCGCCCGCTGGCGGGTCGAAATGTGTCGCCCAGTTGCGATTGCGGTTGCGCGCCCGCGGGCGGGTTGAAATGTGTCGCCCAGGTGCGGTTGCGGTTGCGCGCTCGCGGGCGGGTTGAAATGTGTCGCCCAGTTGCGGTTGCTGTTGCGCGCCCGCGGGCGGGTTGAAATGTGGTGCCCAGTTGCGGTTGCGGTTGCGCGCCCTCGGGCGGGTCGAAATGTGTCGCCCAGTTGCGGTTGCGTTTGCGCGCCCGCGGGCGGCTTGAAATGTGTCGCCCAGTTGCGGTTGCGCGCCCGCGGGCGGGTTGAAATGTGTCGCCCAGGTGCGGTTGCGGCTGCGCGCCCGCGGGCGGGTTGAAATGTTTCGCCCAGTTGCGGTTGCGCGCCCGCGGGCGGTTTGAAATGTGTTGTTCAAGGCGCCCTCCTGACGTTCAGTCGGTCAATCAGTCAGTCAATCAGTCAGTCAGTCACCAGCGGGCACGGAATTTCACCCTGCTCCGCCGGGAAAAACAGCGTCGAACAGCGCCGAGGAACTGGAAACAAATGAAAGGAAACACATGAAAATCCCACCGTTTTTTTTTTCCAAGTTTGGCCCCCGGTCTACTCCTGCACAACAGACCACAATTCAGACCCCCTCACCTACCCCCCCCCTAAAAAAAAGAAGCTTTTTGAGGGCCCCAAATCGCTGAATACCTAAAGGAATTTAATGCGTTTCCGCACTTCCCTTTTTTATACGATTCCGAGGTTCGCGCAGGGCCTCCAAGGGAGTCCCTGGGCGCAAGAAGCGACCAACATTAGATTACATGAGTTGGCCGATCAAGCCTAGCTAGAAATTGAGAGCGCGCGAACGAAGCGCGCGCGCGATGGTTTTTTTTGTTCTCTCTCTCTCTCTCTCTTTCTCTCTCTCTCTCTCTCTCTCTCTTTCTCTCTCTCTCTCACTCTCTCTTTCTCTCTCTCTCTCTCTCTCTTTCTCTCTCTCTCTCTCTCTCTCTCTCTCTCTCTCTCTCTCTCTCTCTCTCTCTCTCTCTCGCTCTCTCTCTCTCTCTCTCTCTCTCTCTATATATATATATATATATATATATATATATATATGCCGGCGGAACAAGAGCGAGGCCGCCAGGAGTGGACCTGCGCCCCCCAGGGGGGCTCCGGGGCTCACTTTCCCAATGTTTTAACAGGGCTTCGGCGTTCCAGGGCCTCCGAGGGAGGCCGCCAGGAGTGGACCTGCGCCCCCCATGGGGGCTCCGGGGCTCATATGCCGGCGGAAGGGGATCGGGGCCGCCAGGCCGGGAAATGCGCCTCCCATGGCTGCTCCGGGGCTCCGGGAGCGCTCCTGTCCGGGCCACGAGGCGGCCAAGACGTGCCCAGGGAGGCGCAAGTGGCCCCCAAACCGGTCCTAGACGGCCCTGGGGCGCTCAAAGATCGCCCCTGGACGCTCAAGATGGCCCCCATTGAGCCCAAGAAGCCGCTACAACGCCCCAAATTTGCTTTCCAAGAGAGCCCCAAGCGGCCAAAATCATTGATGTTGCATAGGAAAGCGTGCATCTTTAGCATGTACGTTTTTTCTGTCTTCACGGCGTGCACGAGGGTACAAGAGGCCCCCACGACGGCCCCATGACAGCCCCAGGAGGCCAAGGCGTGCTCAAGAGGCGGCCAAGACATGCCCACGGAGCCCCAAGAGGCTTCCAAATCGGCCCAAGACGGCCCCAGGGCTTTCAAATATCGCCCCTGGACACCCAAGATGGCTCCCATAGAGCCCAAGAGGCCGCTACGACGCCCCAAGAGGCTTTCCAAGGGAGCCTCAAGCGCCTACAATCATTGATTTTGCATGGGAAAACGTGCATGTTTAGCATCTGCCTCTTTTCGGTCTCCACGACGCGCACGAGGGCACAAGAGGCCCCTGCGACGGCCCCAAGACGGCCTAAGACCTAAGAGGCTCCCAACACGGCCCAAGAGGAGCCCAAGAAAGCCCCAGAGGCGGCCCAGGCGTGCTCAAGAGGCGGCCAAAACGTGTCCACGGAGCCCCCAGAGGCCCCCAAATCCGTCTAAGACGTCCCCGGGGCGCTCAAAGATCGCCCCTGGACGCTCAAGATGGCCCCCATTGAGCCCAAGAAGCCGCTACAACGCCCCAAATTTGCTTTCCAAGAGAGCCCCAAGCGGCCAAAATCATTGATGTTGCATAGGAAAGCGTGCATCTTTAGCATGTACGTTTTTTCTGTCTTCGCGGCGTGCACGAGGGTACAAGAGGCCCCCGCGACGGCCCCAAGACTGCCCAAGAGGCTCCCAACACGGCCCAAGAGGAGCCCATGACAGCCCCAGAGGCGGCCAAGGCGTGCTCAAGAGGCGGCCGAGACGTGTCCACGGAGCCCCAAGAGGCTTCCAAATCGGCCCAAGACGGCCCCAGGGCTTTCAAATATCGCCCCTGGACACCCAAGATGGCTCCCATAAAGCCCAAGAGGCCGCCACGACGCCCCAAAAGGCTTCCCAAGGGAGCCCCAAGCGGCCAAAATCATTGATTTTGCATAGGAAACGTACATTTTTAGCATCTACGACTATTCGGTCGTCACGGCGCGCACGACGGCACAAGAGGCCCCAAAGACGGTCCCAAGAGGCTACCAGCACGGCCCAAGACAGCACGAGGGGCGGCCAAGGCGTGGCCAGAGGGCCCCAGGAGGCTCCCAAAACGTTCCATGGCGGCCCCGGAGCGCTCAAAGCTAGCCCTTGGACGCCCGAGACGGTTCTCACAGTGCCCAAGAGACCGCGGAGACGCCCCAAGAGGCTCCCAAGAGGCTCCCAAGAGGCTTCCCAAGAGGGCCCCAAGAAGCCACAATCATTGATTTTGCATAGGAAAACGTATATTCTTAGCATCTACGGCTCGTCGGTCTTCACAGCGGTGACGACGGTACAAGAGGCCCCCAAGAGAGTCCCAAAACGGCCGAAGAGGCTCCAAAGACGTCCCGAGAGGGGGCCAAGACACCCCAAGAGGTCCCCAATACGACCTAGGAAAGCTCCAAGACGGCTCCAAGCGGAGCCCGAGAGGGGGAGCCCGACCCGAAAATCCGACCCTTCCGCCCCAAAAAGGTCCCAGGAGGCCCCTGGAGGACCCCTCTGGGGTTCTGGAGGGGTCCCAGAGCTCCCGAGGCGGCCCGGGCCCGCCCCGAAATAGGCCACGACAAGCTAAGGGGGTCTCAAGAAGGCCCAAGACGGTCCCAAGAGGCCCCGAAGACGCTCCAGCTGCCCTCAAGACGGCCGACGAGGACTCCAACACGCTCCAGGACGGACTCAAGAGGCTCCCCAAGAGGGCCCTGGGAGGCAACATTCATGCAAATCCCTTTGGTTTTTGAAGGATTTTGGCGTTCTCGCTTTTCCCGCTTCCCAGCGCTCCTTCACGGCCTCGGAGGCCCTTCAGATCGCTCCATGACGGCCCACGAGGCCCCGAAGAGGGCCCCAAGACGGCCCTGGAGGCTCCCCAGACAACCCAAGTGCGCCCCAAAATGGGGCCCAGATGGGGACCGCGAGCCGATATTTCGATGTCTCTGGCCTTGGAGGCCCCAGTAGGCCCCCAGCAGCCACCAAGAGGCTCCCACGAAGCCCCGTGAGGCGCCCAAGCGGCCCCCAGGAAGCCGCAAGAGGACCCCAAGGGGCCCCCAGGGAACGCCTGGGAGGCCCTCCAACACACTCCAACAAATCATGTTCCCAGAAAGCCTTCTGGGGACATGGTTCATCGTGGGCCCGAGAGTCTCCAGAGGCTCCGAATAACCATCACGTTACCGGAGAGCTGTCTGGGAAGTTGATTGGGAACATGACTGATCGCCTTCTCGCGGCCCTCCGCTGATCGTTTCGCACAAAATTGCCCCAAGTGCCATTTTGAACCACCGACGACGACGACGACGACGACGACGACAACGACGAAGACGAAGACGAAGACGACGAAACGACGAAGACGAGGACGACGACGACGGCGACGACGACGACGACGATGACGACGACGACGACGACGACGACGACGACGACGACGACGACGACGACGACGACGACGACGACGACGACAACGGCGCGCCCTAAAAGGCGACGACATTACGACGACGACGACGACAGCACGCCCCAACAGGCTCCCCAAGACGCCCCCCACACCCATGTTCCCAGAAGGCCTTCGGGGAACCCGATTCATCAGGCCTCCCCCCCTACGCAACCATCTTCCCCGAAAGCCTTCCGGAATGCGGATTGACATGCATGGACTTCTCATTGCCCCTATTGCGTTCAGCGTTATGGGCACTCCTTCACTTCCCGTTCAAATCATCTGTGGTCCACCACTTCAGTGGAGCAGTGAATTCGTCAAGGCCTGGGGCCTGCTAAAACCTGAGCGCGCGCGAAGCGCGCGCGATGTTTCTATATATATATATATATATATATTATATATATATATATATATATATAAATAATATAATATATATATTAAAGTGTGTATATATATACATATATATATATATATATATATCAGAGTGAGGGGGCCGAACGGTCATTCACTGTCCCTGGGTGCGTGGCTGAAGTGGGATTCCGCGGTGCGGATTCTCGTTGTTGTTGTTGTTGTTGTTGTTGTGGTTGTGGAACATTATTAATTCTAAAGAATAATTATTGTTGGGCCCCCTGGTGCACGCCCCCCCCGCCGCGCCTAGGCCGCAGCTACATTTTCATCACTTTCGTGAGGAAGCCTCAGAAAACGATGTGATCCAGATCCGGTTGTTTTGTTGTAATCCGTTTTCCCTTGCAAAAAACACTATAAAATGACATTTCTTGTTCTAATATAATCAAATTTCAAGAATCCCTTGCAAAAAATAAGGTAAAGTGGACATTCGCGCGCGCAAGACGAAATCCTTCCAAAAGCTTAGTGTTCGGAGCGATTTTAACATAAAAACATCAAAAAACCAATGGTTTTTCAACAAAAAAATGTCAAAATCTCATCCCGCGCGCTCTTGCGGATTCGTAGGAAACCCAACACTTTTTAAACATTTCTGTCAAACGGGCTTTTGCGAGCAACTTTTTCGAACTTCTGCGACAACGGTTGCGCACCTGCCAGGGCCATCATCCCTGTCAAATAATACCATGCGGGACACATTCGTTTTTTCTTCGCGCGCGCACGCCGAAATCTCCAAAAACCATTGGGCTTCTTAAGAATTTTAGCACCGCGCATCATAAAATCACACGAATCGCACCGTGGTCCTGTGGGTTAACAAGGCTTAACAACTTCTGTGGGTGTACGAACGTAGGCTTAACAACTTCTGTGGGTGTGTACTCCACGCCAGTGTAGTAGCCACGGTCGTCCGCAGGCCACGAAGTGAAGTGTCCGAACGTCATAGGGCGGGAAGCTGGGTGTGGGTGGTGGCGAAGAGTCGTGTGGATATTTGGTAGAGCTTGCACTGCCCCCCCACAAAGTGGGGGTATTGGCTGGCGTCGCATGAAAACCCTGGCACTGGTGAGAACACTGAGCGTTCGGGTAAAGTGATTGTGGTTGTTGTTGTTGTTGTTGTTATTAGCGACGCTCGCTGGCGCCGGTATGATCGGAATAATCGGATCTGATTATTCCGATCATTGGATGGTCGGAGTAATCGGATCCGATTATTCCGATCATTGAATGATCGGAGTAATCGTAATCGAGTATTCCGATCATGCAACCGCAGTAGAGCACAAGCCCATGTGTATGATCGGAATAATCGGATCCGATTATTCCGATCATTGAATGATCGGAGTAATCGGATCCGATTATTCCGATCATCCAATGATCGGAGTAATCGGATCCGATTATTCCGATCATTGAATGCTCGGAGTAATCGGATCCGATTACTCGATACATTG
>CAUYUJ010000370.1:270360-293528 GCA_963575745.1 Prorocentrum cordatum | reverse complement strand
AGATCTGATTATTCCGATCATCCAATGATCGGAGTAATCGGATCCGATTATTCCGATCATCCCATGATCGGAGGAATCGGATCCGATTATTCCGATCGTCCAATTGGAATCCCACAGATTCCAAAATGGAGCCCAATACGATCGGAATCCTATTGCGCCGATCATCCAATGATCGGAGTAATCGGATCCGATCATTCCGATCATCCAATGATCGGAGTAATCGGATCCGATTATTCCGATCATCCAATGATCGGAGTAATCGGATCCGATTATTCCGATCATCCAATGATCGGAGTAATCGGATCCGATTATTCCGACCATAGGGGCGCCAGCGAGCGTCGCCGGTTTGTTGTTGTTGTTGTTGCTGCTGCTGCTGCTGCTGCTGCTGCTGCTGCTGTTGTGGTTGGTTGGTTGGTTGGTTGGTTGGTTAGTTGGTTGGTTGGTTGGTTGGTTGGTTGGTTGGTTTGTTTATTTGTTTGTTTGTTTGTTTGTTTGTTTGTTTGTTGTTGTTGCTTGTTGTCGTTCGGGCATTTCGGCAAACCCCGCCCCGCGACCCACCCGCGACCCACCCGCGACCCACCCCGCGACCCACCACGCGACCCACCCCGCGACCCACCCCGCGACCCACCCCACGACCCACCCCGCGACCCGCCCGCGGCCCACCCCGCGACCCACCCGCGACCCACCCGCGACCCACCCGCGACCCACCCGCGACCCACCCCGCGACCCGCCCGCGACCCACCCCGAGACCCCCCCGGCGACCCACCCGCGACACACCAGCGACCCACCCGCGATCCACCCGCGACCCACCCTGCGACCCACCCGCGACCCACCCGCGACCCACCCGCGACCCAACACCCCGCCCCCCGCAACCCACCCCGAACCGCGCGACCACGCGCGACCCCACCCGCACCACCCGCGACCCACCCCGCGACCCACCCCACGACCCACCCCGCGACCCACCTGCGACCCAACCGCGACCCGCCCGCGACCCACCACGCGACCCGCCCGCGGCCCACCCCGCGACCCAATCGCGACCCACCCGCGACCCACCCACGACCCACCCGCGACCCACCCGCGACCCACCCCGCGACCCACCCGCGACCCACCTCCGACTCAAATCACGTTCAAGGTACAAACCACCATTTTCGGCGCCTGCGGCGGGCTTTTTTGGAATTCCTTCCAGGTGGAGAGCCCGCGACCCACCCCGCGACCAACCCTTCGACCCAAACCACGTTCAGGGTACAAACCACCATTTTCGGCGCCTGCGGGGGGCATCTTTTGCATTCGTTTCATGGAGAGCCCGCGGCCCACCCGCGACCACGTTCAGGGTACAAACCAAATTTTTCGGCGCCTGCGGCGGGCATCTTTTGCATCCGCTCCCGGTGGAGAACCCGCGGCCCACCCGCGACCCATTCCACGTTCAGTGTACAAACCACATGTTTCGGCGCTTGCGGCGGGCTGCTTTTGCATTCCTTCCAGGTGGAGGCGGAGAGCCCGCGAGCCAAACCACGTTCACTGAACAAAACAATGCCGCACAAGCGCGGCGGCGCATTTTTGCATGCCGTCTGAGCCCGCAACGACCTCTTCAAGCCCCGCGCATCCACATCAGCCCGTGCAGCAACTTTGCCCTGGCGAGTTGCCTTGATCAGAGAAGTCGGGGAGCATAAAGTGGAAAAAAGGATTGCGTTGCCGTTATCTTGGGAAAGGAGGGGGAGGCAGGAGGAGTAAACAGGGGACGAGGAGGACGCGAAAGAAGAGAGGATGTAAGGAGAATGTGGAGAAAGAGGAGGAGGAGGAGCAGCAGGAGGACGAGGAGGGGGAGGAGGGGGAGGAGGAGGACGAGGAGGGGGAGGAGGGGGAGGAGGGGGATGATGATGATGATGATGATGATGATGATGATGATGATGATGATGATGATGATGATGATGATGATGGACGACAATGGGAGGACGATGATGGAGGCCGATGAGGGGGTGGACGACAATGGGAGGACGATGATGGAAGGACGAGGGGGGGAGAGGGAGGACGAGGAAGAAGAGGAGGAGGAGGACGAGGTGGAGGAGGAGGATGACGATGACGATGACGACGAGGACGAGGACGAGGAGAGGAGGAGGAGGAGGAGGAGGAGGAGGAGGAGGAGGAGGAGGAGAGCGCCATCGACAGGGAAGGTGGGGGCCACGAGGTCCGCCGGCTCGACGACGCCCGCGTCGCCCGCGCCCGCCCCCTCACTCTTATCCGCAATTGCGGGGTGCTACGCATATGTATGCCCCTTTCCCCTTGCCCGCCCCTCCGCCGCTCTCCCTGCGCCCCGGTTTCCCCACTTCTCTCCCTGCCGCCCCCCCTGCCCAATTCCCCATCCTCTCCCTCTCCCCATCACTCCCCTCCGACCGCCATCCCTCCGTTTCTGATAACTCTCTGCTTCCCTCCAGCTCCTGCTCACCCTGCTCCCTCCCACCTCGATGTCTATTCACTTGGCGAATCGTGTCTCTCCAACCTAGTGAGTATATCTTGGCCTGGGGAGGGGGTTCAAGGTGACCTAGCCGCGCAGTGTTTCAGCTCGACGCGCTGCTGCTCCACCTCGTGTCCTCGCGCCCTCCAATCTATAGCCAGGGGCATAAGCCCTCACCCGAAGGGGCCCGCCCAGCGTGCGTGGTTCGAGGTGCAGGCCTTGCTGACTTGCGACATGCACTCGGTATCGGTTATCGACTTTCCGTGTCGCACGGTCTTAGCATTTTCGCATCTGTATTTCGCCCAACGATGGCGACGGCGTGTGCGCACTAGCGGGTCAAAGGTTCGCCCTCTCGATGGGAGGAGCGGGGAAGGGGGGGGGTGGGGGGGGCAATTCGCCATCGCAAGACAAGATTGATTGCAACCGCGGAGAACAACTCACCAGAGCAACACGGTATGGACTTTAACCGCGGGGAGCAATTCTCCAAAGCAATTTGCATGTGGCTCCCCATCTTCTTTTCCCAGCAGTTCTCACCCCCCAGTTTGCACGTAGCGTATGACCAGACACGCTGTTGGGGCTAAACAGAAGTCCGATATTGATTTGCGCGTGCATATTGTTGTTTGTTGTTCCTCCTCCCTCCCCGTCCATGCTCCGTCAAGACGCATAGTGAGGCGGTTTGATTGCTTTGTGATTGTTGAGACGTAAACGCATGATCGAAGTCGTAGAACCGTCGCAGCAGCGTCAGCAGTAATCGTGTCGGCCTTGGGAGCGTGCGCCTGCACCATCAAAAGGGCGTTCCAAGATGGGGCAAGGGCAGAGAGACAGACAACCTGGAAAACCGATCGATCACGACCTGCGCGAGTTTGCGTCACACGGCCCAGGGGTGGCATGCTTTTGATGTGCATTCTGACGGTCATGTGTTGCTCAAGGAACTCCTGCAGGCGCCAGCGGGTAAGAAGTTCAGCCTAGTTCGATCTGCCGAGGCCCGCTCGCAGCGGTAGTCTGTGTGATATCATCGGCTGGTCTCAACAGTGTGGTGCCACCAGAGCTTCTTGAGAACATCAGGCACATCAAGACACATAATCAGCTGTATCTAACGTGGCTGGGTGGCAGCGGAAATGCGACCAACGTTCAGGATGTTGTGCCAGTGCCGCCCGACGCCACCAGGTGTAACACAGCGGTGATGTCAGAGTTCGGTGAGATGGTGATTGACGTATCCGTTCACATTGCATGCAGAGTTATTTCACTGCGTGAGAGGATCTGACGCCCGATTCTGAAATGCAGGAGTCTCCGGACCGTCACGCACACTGATTCGTTACAACAGTCATGGTTGTGCTTGTTTGACGCCGCAGCGATAAGACTGCGAACGTGCCGTGCTTCACTGCTTGGATACAGGTTGGCACCAAGCAGGGAAAGACCCCATCTTCCCTCGACCTCCGCCCTCTCCCATCGTCCGCCCGGCGGATGCTGCACAGCGGTGGCCGCCGCCGCGGCCGCGCCGCGGCGTCACTTGCCGCGAGGAAAGCTCGGAAGGAAGACGTCGAGGGTTTCTCACTAGTCTTCATCAGCCCGAAACATCTCCCCACCCCTACGACTGGCATCGCCTCCTCCCGATGCCTCTCTGGAGGACCCCCCCCCAGTTTCCGAGGGCGGCTCCCTGAGATTGTCATCGCCCTTGGGCTTGTCAACCTCCAGGATACACCAGATTTCGTCATAAAGGAAGGGGGTCTCATTTCGGGGGGGGGGTCTCTTCCAGGCCATCTTGGAGGGCCTGGGGGGGTCTTGGGACGACGTTTTGGAGGGTTCTCCCACGGGGGAGGTCTGAAATGGCTTGTCTTGGAGGGTCCAGACCCCCTCCCTTTTATTACGAAATCTGGAGTAGCGATCAGCTCGAGGCTGGCCAGCTCCCTGTAAGCACCTTCCCTCGCTCGCCGAGCTCCGCACTCCCGCTCCCCCCGGGTGGAGGAGGAGGAGGAGGAGGAGGAGGAGGAGGAGGAGGAGGAGGAGGAGGGAGGAGGGGGAGGAGGGAGGAGGAGGGGGGAGGAGGGGGGAGGAGGAGGAGGAGGAGGGGGAGGAGGGCGGCGGGCGCCCAGAGGAGGACGAGGCCATCGGCCACGCCGCCGGCAAGCCGTTCCGGGCGGGGGCGTCTGGCGGCAAGGAGCCCGGCGGCGGGCTGTGGGGGGGCGGCGCCCCGGGAGGACGGGTCGGGGCAGGTCGGCCCTCGCCGCGCTCGCCTCCCGGGGCGTGCCTCGGAGGCTGCCGGCTTCTCCGCCGAGGGGAAGTCCGCCGTGCGAGGCACGCATCGCCGGCAGTCTGCTGCGCGGGCTGCCGTCGAGGAGTGGGATGCCGCACGGAGAGCATTTCTCGGTGGCCCGCTCGGACCTCCGAGAAATTGCGCCTATGCCGGTCTCTGTTCCTCCATGCTGCGAGGGAGGGAGCGCTCCGAGGAGGGGAGGCGGGGAGTTATCCATAACCACCTGCGGGATCGATCTTCGGAGACCTCGGCAGGCGGTGGATATTCATTTGTTCGGGCCCAGGGGGGTACTTTTATATTTCCATGTCCAGGACGAATTCGCTATCAGGGGCGGGCCAATCGCCAATTCGCTATCGGCGATGCATCGCCGATTCCGGGTCGATGCCCCCTGTGAGGCGGTCCCTGCTACCATTGCCCCCTCCATCGAGGAAGGATGGGTGGGCCAGCGATTCGATGTGAGGATCCTGGAGGTTCCCTGACGGTCCCGTACATTCCCTGATTGACGTGTTTCAGAGCCCCGAATCATCAGGGGTAACTCGGGTCAGGGCTAACTCGGGTTCGTTTTGCGGGAATCCGAGCCCGAGTTGCCCCGAGCCCGAGTTACCCCGGATAATTCGGGCGTCCAGAGCCCCGAATCATCAGGGGTAACTCGGGTCAGGGCTAACTCGGGTTCGTTTTTCGGGAATCCGAACCCGAGTTACCCCGGGCCCGAGTTACCCCGGATAATTCGGGCGCCCAAGTGTTCCAGCGTCGGGGTGTTCTCCGCCAGCCGCTGCGTCTCGCCGAGGGCGTCCTCGGGGATGCTCGAGCCGTCCCGAGCGGCCGCTTCGAGGCCGCGGGCGGCTCTGACCCCAGAGCTAGACCTCCTCGCGTCGTGAACTTTGTTTTGTGCTTTTGGGGCCTGTCACGGGGCCCCGGGACTGTCAGAAAGCGACTCAGCCGGGAGCGTTGAGACGGGGGTCAATGCAAACGGGGGTCAGCCAGGGCACCAGATCCTGCAGGATCCTGCGAAGACCCCCTCTGGCTGACCCGGGTTAGCGAGCCGCTCGTGGCCGCGAGGCGGCCGCGCATATTGGCTGACCCGGGTTTGCGAAGATCTGCGTTGCAGTTTTTTGCTCCTGCATTGCAGTTTTTGGTTTCCTGCAGACCCGGGTCTGGATTGACCCGGGTCAGAAGATCCCCGACTCAGGATGAGAAGCCAGTCCTTGGGAAGTTGTCTAGACCTCCAGGGTGTAGTTGGTTTGTTCACGGCGTCGGAAGTTTGGAATCCCTACACTCGATTTGGTACGCCCTGTACGGAAGAAGTGATCACGATGCCCAACCGCAGATGCTGCCGAAAAAAACGACAGCGGCCACTCTTGGGCAGGCGATTGTTTCAGATTGACAACGACCGCGGCGACAGCGACAGTGAGTCCTGGTGAACGGGCGGGAAATGTTGTCGGCCTGCTCTCGCATGAGCACGCAGGAGCAAGAGAGGAGGGACGCGGACGAATGGAGGAAGGCCAGCGGAGCGAGAAGTAATGACAGCGATGCGTTCCAGAATTCCCAGGTTCTCTGAACGTCCCGCGCGGCCGGAGACGCAGGAGCGAGTGCGCACTGCCGCGGACCGCCTGCAGCTCTGGAACTCATACAGTCGGGGCCCTGAAGAAGAAACCCTTTTCGTTGGGGAGGGGCTCCGTGTTCCTTAATTGTTTCGCAGCTTGCTTTAGATTCATGGACTTACGCCGCACCGCCGACCCCTTGGGACTCCTGGTAAGTCCTGGGGGGGTTCCTTTCAGCACCAACATTCTGTCTCTCGCTATTTCGCGCGTGGTCTTACTCGTGCACTGTGTCGCAGCCGTCACCGTCGACATAGTCAGGACCTCCATCGCCACCAGACTGCTGGCACACGGAGCACGCCCAGAGGGATCGCGATCCTCCTCCTTCCAGCCACGCGACAAGAAACCCAACGTTTTGCAGTTCTGAGGACCCCCCATGTCGCCGCGACAAACCGCCGCCGGCCGCTGCTGCGTCGCACGTGTGAAAAAACTATATGTTTTACGAAAGGAACGAGCGATTTGTTGCGTCTTGACGCCGTCTTGTGGCGCAGCTTGGATGCGTCTTGGGGCGTCTTGAGGGCCTCTGCCGTCTGGAGGCCGTCGGCAGTGTTTGCGATCGCTCTGGGACCGTGTGGGACCATGTGGAGCTCTCTTGGATGCCACTCGGAGCGCTCCTGGAGCGCTCTCGGGGCCGTTTTCGGAGCCCTCTTGGGCCGTCTTGGACGCCTGTGGGCCCGTTTTGGGGTCCTCTAGGGCTATTTGGGAACCCTCTTGGAGGCACCCCAAAAGGCGCACGTGTGGAAAAGTAAAGTTTCACAAAGGAAAGGGGCGATTTTTTGCGTCTAGAGGCCCTCTTGGAGGGCATATTGGGTGCCTCTTGGGGCGTCTTGGGGGCCTCTTGAGCCGTCTGGAGGCCGTCGTCGATGTTTTTGATCGCTCTTGAACCGTCTGGGACATTGTGGAGCTCTCTCGGAGGCCGCTCGGAGCGTTCCTGGCGCTCTTGGGGCCGTTTTCGAGGCCCTCTTGGGCCGTCTTGGACGCCTGTGGGCCCGTCTTGGCGCCCTCTAGGGGTATGAGGCTTCTTCAGTCGTCTGGGGGCGGGTTTGGGGGCCTCTTGGGCCGTCGGGGAGCATCGGAAAGCTCAGAAACCGAACTTGTGAAAAATGTACGTTTCACGAAGGGAATGGGCAAATTTTTGCCTCTAGGGACCCTCTTGGGGCGCATCTCGGAGGCCTCAGGGGCTCGTGGGGACCTCTTCTGCCGTCGAGATAGCCTCGTGGCCCGTTTTTTCGCCACCTTGGGCGTCTTGGAGCGCTCGTTGGGCGTCCCGGAGCGATTTCGAAGCCACCAGAGGCGTCCCTGCACGATTTTCACGAGGTTTCCCACGAGCTTCGGGCCCCGGAGGGGCATCCGAACCCCCCCCCCCCTCCAAATCGACCGGACCGGGCTCCGGGGGGAGGGGTTTGGGGAGGGGGAACATTTCACACGCCGAAGAACCCCAAGGGGTCGGCGGATTTTCCTCAGGTTTTCGATGCGAAATCGAAGTTTAACTCATGGAAAATAGGAGCCTCGTTCCTGATTTAGGGTTCCTCAGGTCAACGCCTCGACTGTACGGGGGGCTGCTGAAGGTGCCCCCGGCCCATGGTGCCCCCCACTGTCCGCTCGACCCCGAGGGCCTGGACGCCCCCCCCATGGGCCCCCCGTGAGGCTCCTCCTCCTCCTCCTCCTCCTCCTCCTCCTCCTCCTCCTCCTCCTCCTCCTCCTCTTCCTCCTCCTCCTCCTCCTCCTCCTCCTCCTCCTCCTCCTCCTCCTCCTCCTCCTCCCCCTCCTCCCCCTCCTCCTCCTCCTCCGGAGGCCGTGGGCGCCTGCTTGAGACACATTGGGGGCACCTTGGGCCAGCGACACTGCTGGCAACCATAAAACCCAGACCCCCTCGAGTTATGAAAAAATCACGACGGGAGGTTGTTCATTATTTTTGGCCTCTGGGAGCCCTTACCGGCCCTCGGGACCGTCAAAAAACGACTCAGGACGAAAAACGGTCCCGGGGAATGGGTCCAGACCGCTGGGGGTCGACGTCATGAAAAATTCATGACGTCGGGGGTCTGGGAACGACGCGAAGATCGGGACAAAATCGGATCGGGATAGCTCGAACTCTCTGAGAATCGGCGGGCCTGGAGGATGTACTGGGCGCCGCGGCCGCTCCAGAGCGTTCCGGAACGCTCTGAGAGCTTTCCGGAGCGCTCTGGAGCGATTCATCCTGATCCTAGCCTTGTGTTAAACCACCAGGCCGCCAGTCCACGATGCCACCGGTGGATCCCCCACTCGGCGCACATGCTCCCAGTCCACCCGGTCAGGTGAGGCAGAGCAGCAGGAGGAAGAGGCAGAAAGCGTGGGCCCGAAATGCCCCAGTGGTGGTCGCGGCTCTTTGTCGGTTCCGCTGTTGCGATAACTTGCTGTATTTGGAAGCCGGCCCAGGTACCCTTGGCCCCACCACGCCCCCCTCCCCGCCCCCAAGACCACGCTCAGCGCCGCCTCAGGGAGCCTCCTCGGAGTTCTCCTCTGGAGGCTCCGAGCGCTTTCAAGACGACCAGGAGTGTCCACTTGAATATCCCGAGAGGGCTCCCACACGATGCAAAGAGAGCCCAAGAGGTTGCGGGGTGACCCCAAAATGGCTCCCACCCCAAGGCCGCCGAAATCTGTCAAATACACATCGGATGCGACTGTGCTTGCGTATGCTTGACAGCAGACATCACAGATTCCGGACGTGTCTACGACATCAGAGAATCCCCCTAACAGCGAATGCTGTAGGAGGTCTGAGTGCATTGAGTAAGCCCGTATCTGAAATACAGAATGCGAAACGTCTGTCGCTGGAGTGCCGTACCTTGCCGTGCTCGCGTGCCGTGCCATGCCTTGACCGTGAACAACACGTCATGCCGTGACGCGCCTCGGTTCTCGAATGCGAGACACCGTGCTTTGCCAGGCCCGCGTGCTGTTCGGAGCCATGCCTTTGCTTAGGTCGAGAATGCATCAACGTGTGCCGCGCCGTGTTGTGTCTGCGAACGGCGTGCCGTGCCGTGCCGTGCCCGATGTCTACCGTGCGGGACAGGTGCTGTGCCGTGCCCGCGAGCCGCGTGCCGTGCCGTGTCGCGCAGAGGGCTCAAAGTGCGCAACAGATGCCATGTCGTGCCCGCGTGCCGTACCGTGCGTTAACTTAAGAATCGGGTCGGGGGTGGACAGAACCCCCGACAGTGACACATCGATTAGTGAATTGTCCGTTTTCGGTTCTCGAGAGGGCGCCGCGGCCGTTATTTCCCAGGCTTGCGCCCGCCAGGTTTGGGCTTTAGGTCGTTTTCACTAAACCACGTTTTGCTAAAGGGAGGTCTGTCCATCCCCGATCGGGGATACGTGCCGTGCCGTCCGCGCGTTGGCTTTAGCATGCGAGCTGTGTGCCGCACCATGCCCAGGCGTCGGAGAGGAAGGCGCCGCTCCCTGGGGCGCGAGGGATGCAGCGTGCCGTGCCGTCCCCGCACGCTGCCATGCCCGTGTGCCGTGCCGCGCCCAGGTCCTAGAAGGCGGGAATCGTGCCGCGCCGCGCGCTCGGGCTCAGGGGTGCGAGGAGCGTGCCCTGCCGTGCCCTGCCGTGCTGCAGGGTGCCGCTGCCGTGCCGCTGCCCAGGCGGTGCAGAGAGATGCACGCCGTGGCGTGCCGTGGTCCGCGCGCCGTGCCTCGCCGGAGGCGCAGAGTGCGAGAGGTGCGCCGTGCCCGCACGGCGTGGCGTGCTTTGCCGTGCCTCGCCGTGCTCGATGTCCTGCGGAAGGGGCCGCCCACACCGAGCACGCCCCCTTTCAAGCAGTGGCGAAGCGTCCTGGCGTGCCCATGGTCCTGCCAAACAATGTTCCAAGAGCCTTCTGTGGTTCCCGCGGGATGTTCTTAGGGCATTTCTGGCTGGGACTGTCCTGTTTTGTGGCGTCGGGTTTATGGTCTAAGAACGTCGTTTTTGTTCTAAGAACACTTCTGGGTTCTAAGAACACTTCGTGGTAGGACTATGGGAATGCCGGGACGGTCGGTCCCTGCTCAACCTTCCGACATCGATTCGGCAAGCGTGTGTTCTAGTGTATTTTTGCTGCTTAGGTTCCCCTTGCACGACGTAATCCACTGCGGCCGATGAGCGATCAATGGGGGCCTGGAGGGGGCCCCATGGCCCAGGACGGCCCAGGCCAGGAAGGCCTCCGGAGGGGCCCTGTGGCGGCCCGTGGGGGCCCCAAGGCGGTGCAAGGTGGCCACGGCCCGCCCGCGCCAGGAGGTGTCCACGGAAAGGTCCAAGGCGGCCCCGCGAGTTCTAAAAATGTCCGAACGTCGGGGGTGGACAGAACCCCCGACAGTGACACGTCGATTAGTGAATTGTCCGTTTTCGGTTCTCGAGAGGGCGCCGCGGCCGTTATTTCCCAGGCTTGCGCCCGCCAGGTTTGGGCCTCAGGTCGCATTCACTAAACCACGTTTTGCTAAAGGGAGGTCTGTCCATCCCCGAGAACGAGGCTCCAAGATTGCCCAACCATGACATATCGTCCTGAGTGGGGCACAGGAGGACCCCAACTGCCGGCGTTTAGGGCTCCAAGGCAGCCTACAGACAGAGAAGAGTGGTGGTGATGATGATGATGATGATGATGATGATGATGATGATGATGATGATGATGATGCTGATGCTGATGCTGATGCTGATGCTGATGCTGATGCTGACGATGCTGACGATGCTGACGATGCTGGCGATGCTGACGATGCTGATGATGATGATGAGGAGGAGGAGGAAGAAAGGAGGAGACGGTGGAAGAGGAAGATGAGGAGCCTCCCAGATGCCCACCCCCAACATTCCTTCCTCCCACGCATTCTCCATGCTAATCTTCACTGTCCTCATTTTTGCTCAGCCTCATCCTCCCCATCCGTATTCCTACTCGTCATCCTCCTCTTCCTCGTCATCTCCCTCATGTTCCTCATTTCCGTGTTCGTTCACACACTTGCCGACCTCTTCCACCCTCGTCCCCTTCCTTCCTCCTTCCTCTTTACTCCTGCTGCCCTGCATCCCCACCCCGTTCACTGCACCTTCTGCTCCTCTCCTATCCCTGGCTTGTGGAGTGCGCGGGGATGGAGGGGGGCAACAGCGGGGGAAGGGGAGGGGGGGGGGATAAGAATCTGCTTATTCGTATGCGCACTCGACTAAAGTAGCACCCCCCCACCCTCTGCCCCCGACCCTTGCCTTCAGCAAGGAAAGCGTTGAGGGCGCGGCGCGCCCGGCGGCGCCTTCCTCGAGGGCCGCTCGCCCTCCCTCCTCCTCCTCCTCCTCCTCCTCCTCCCCCTCCTCCTCCTCCTCCTCCTCCTCCTCCCCCCCCTCCTCCTCCTCCTCCTCCTCCTCCTCCTCCTCCTCCTCCTCCTCGTCCGGTGTATCCTGTGCACGAAAGTCGCCCCGAGGCCGCAGGCTTCCCGCCCCCCCGCGGCTCCCCCCAGAGGGCACGCGGGACCCTCCATGTCGTGGGCTTCCCCGGAGCTCCCCCCGCGCTCTTTCGGGAGGCTCCACGAGCCCTACAGACGGCCCGACTGCCCGCCTACACGTCTCAAGAGGGCTCCCGCACGAGTTCAGAGGGAGCCCCAGAAAGCCCAAGCCCAAGAGGCTATGATGAATCGGCAAGCCGGCCCCGAGAGGCCGCATCAAGACCCTGAGAGGACCGTCTTGCCGCCCAAACTCTTGTAAGCAAAATCATCCTCATGTAACTCATTATTGGTTTGTGTCCGTGTGTGTTGGATCCCGTCTGCCTCAAAGAACGCAACTCAAGCCATTAATATATGTGTACTTGTCAAACAGAGCCTGAAGAGGACCCCAAGAGGGTCGCAAGGTTTCCCGCGATTGCCCCAAGAGGACCCAGGAGGATGTCCAGAGGAGCCAACACGGCCCAAGAAGGCTCCCCAATCAGCCAGCCACAGCCCACAAGCGCCCCGAGATGTCCCAAGAAGGACCACGACGGCCCCAGAAGAGCCCAAAACAGCCCAAGAGGGGAAATATGGCTGCAAGATGGCCCTGTGGGAATTTATACCCCCAGTGCAGCATGTAGAGAGGCAGAGTAGAGGGAAGTTGAACTGCAGCCATTTCAGGTTTCATTTAGGGCCCTATGAAAAGGCATCAGATCGTATACATTCCTTTCATGGTAGCGTGAGCTAGGCTTGTCCACTCGTGTTCTCGATCTCGACTTCGATATCGATCCAAGGAGGAGCATCCACTAAGTAAACGTGGCTCTGCAATTACGAATGGCGTCCCAGGAGCAAATTCAGCAGTTGATCGATGGATTACAGCAGAAAGATCAGCAGATCAATCAGTTGATGCAGCAGCTGCAAACTCAGAATGCGAACATGCAACAGATGCAGCAGACCCATGATCAAAACATGCAGAGGATGCAGCAGCAACATCAAGCAGCAGTGCAGGCAATGCAAAGCACCCTGCAACAGACATTTGAGAGTGTAGCATTATCTTCGCGCAGCGTGAAATCATTAGTTGACAACAAAGGAATAGGTAAACCAAACAATTTCGATAGCGACATGAAGAAATGGTCGAATTTCAGTTTCAAGTTTAAGAACTTTGTGTCTTCTGTTTTCCGAACCGCCCGTGCTTTGATGGATTGGGCTGAAGAGCAGCAGAATGTAATCTCGAGTGCAATGGTTCAAAATCTTGTTGCGCAGTTTCCTGACGCAGTAGATTTCTCAACCCAGTTGTACACCACCCTTGCACAGATGACGGACGGCGAAACGTGCGACATTGTCAAAAACACATTAGCTGACCACGGTCTGGAAGCTTGGCGGAAGTTGTGTCGCCGTTTCGACCCGCACACCGGTCAACGCAAGCGTGCCCTAATGAGTTCGATTCTGCAGCCCGGCCAGTTTAAGATCCAGGATTTGTCTTCTAGCATTGAGCAGTGGGAAGAGAAACTACGCACCTACGAAAACAAGACCCAAAAGAAACTAGATGACGACATCAAGTCCGGAATTTTAGTCACCATGTGCCCCGAAGGTCTTCAAAACCATTTGAACCTAAACCAGTCGAAGTTTGATGATTATTTGGATGTACGTGAAGAAATCATGTCGTACTTGGAAACAAAACATGTCAACGCTGACACCCGAGGCACTCCGATGGATCTCGGCTATGTCGGCAAAGACGGCAAAACTGGAGGCAAAGGTTGTTCCATCTGTGGCAAAACAAACCACAAGGCTCATGAATGTTATTGGCGCGACTCCAAAGGTAAGGGAACCGGTAAAGGTAAGACCGGCACTCCCGGTGGGAAGTACGGCGGAAAAGGTGGAAGAAGCGGAAGCAACAGTTGGAACTCACAGGGAGGCTCTGCAGGGCAACCTCCGCAGCATCCAGACAAGGGCTCAGGGAAGAAATCCAGCAGCAAAGGTGACAAATCCAACAGCTGGAGCTCGAAAGGGAAAGGTTTTGGATCTTATCCCCCATGTAAGTTTTGCGGAAAAACGAATCACCCGGAGTCAAAATGTTTCCAGAGGAAAGGTTTCAATGAGTTCGACGTTGCACAGAATCCCAATGGCGACAGTCAAGGGTTCCAAACATTCATGCACGACATGTTTAACCGTTGGCAGTCGCAGCAGTCGCAAACATGGAGTGGGTCGCAACAGGCTTTGCCAAGGCAGGGCCCCATCATCTACGATGCAAGTGGTCAGCCCCTTGGTGGTTTCGAGTTGTCGGGAATCGAAGCTGGTACCTTGAATCTTTTGGTCCCCGAGGGCCCCAAATGGTGGACGGAAGTAGGTGGTCGGAGGCAGCCTTTGTTCCCCATCCATGAAAAATGGATCACTGTAGACTCCGGCGCTTCCGTGCCAGTTATTCCCAAAGATTGCGCCACTGAGTACCGCATGGCCCCAAACCAGGAATCCAGGTCAGGAGTGCGCTACACTGTTGCCAACGGTGAGGTCGTACCCGACCTAGGAGAGAGATCGCCAAACATCATCACAGAAAACGGCTTGATAAAGAAAGTTCAACTTCATGTTGCAGACGTTGACAAGCCTTTGTTGGCAGTATCCTCAATCCAACGGAAAGGATACAAAGTTGTGTTTGACGATGAGAGTTACATTCAAAACAAATACAATCCATCAGAGATCATCCCACTGGTCGAAGAAAACGGCACTTACAAAATGAAAGCTTGGGTCGTGCCGCCATCACTCGAAGAAATGGCGGATGCACCGTCTCTTGCCCCGGCTGAGGCGGATGGGCCGGACCAGCCAGTTTTCCACAGGCAGGGTCTGAGCCCGTAAGGCCTCAGGGAGAGAACGTTTCACCTGAAGGGCCACCCAGTGTGCCCCAAGCAGTTTTGGCCCAAAACCTTTACTTCCCGTTAGCTGATGACGGCGATGCCGGTGTAGACGTCTCGGAAGACCTCTCTGCACCTGTTCTCAAGGCTCCGGCGCAACCGACCCAAAAAGAGATTGATGAGCACAACGCCACGCATCTACCCTATAGGAATTGGTGTCGGCACTGCGTCCGGGGAAAAGGTAGGAGTTTGTTTCACCGAGCACGTGGTTTTGAAAAGGATCACGAAATCCCCACTGTTTCAATGGATTACTTCTTTTTGGGAATGCCAGACGATGAGAGCACAATGCCAAATATTTGTTTACGGTGTCACGGAACGAAAGCCACTTTTTCACACACGGTTCCGTGCAAAGGCGCAATGCACCCGTATCCAATAAAACAGGTTGTGCATGATCTCGATTTGTTAGGGTATAAGAAAGTAATTTTGAAATGCGATCAAGAGGCTTCAATTCTGGCTCTTCGCCGCGAGGTCAAGGCAGCAGCAAACCTCGACGTGGTGATTCCAGAGGAAAGCCCAGTTGGAGAGCACCAATCGAACGGAACGATCGAAAAAGCAATCCAAGAGTGTGAAGGACAAATTCGTGTCCTGAAAGGCCATCTTGAAGAGAATTACAAAACGGAACTCGACAATCGCCATCCCATTCTCCCATGGTTGATAAACCACGCAGGGTTCTTGATCACGAGGTTCCAAGTAGGACACGACGGCCGCACAGCGTACCAGGCACTCAAAGGCAAACCCTTCCGCAGGGATTTGATTCCGTTTGGAGAATGCGTTCATTACAAACCGGCCAGGATGAAAAACGGCAGGCTTGCAAAATTAGCGCCGCGATGGGCAGACGGCATTTTCATAGGCATCAAAGAATCAAGCAACGAAGCGTACATTGGAACGTCCGACGGTGTTGTCACAGCGAGGTCAATCATGAGAAAACCTCCTGCTGAGCAGTGGAACCTTGATCACCTGAAGGCGTTCCGGGGCCTCCCCTGGAAGCCAGTGCCAGAAGGCGAAGTAAACCAAGATGTGATGCCGAGAGCTGTAGTGATCAAGCCGGTGATGGAGGAAAACCTCCCACCGCCTGCACCGCCGCAGGAGGACCAGTCAATCATCCATCGTCGTGTGTACATTTTGCAGAAGGATTTGCAGAAATACGGTTTTACTCCTACTTGTCCCGGTTGCCAGGCGCAGGCTTCAGGCTCTGCGCCAGTAGCGCACGACGAAACATGTCGCAAACGAATCGTTAAAGAGTTGGAGAAAACAGCTGAGGGGAGAGAGCGAATCCGTAAAGCGGCACAGCGGCTATCCAATCAGGAACCGCTTCCTGCCAAGAGGCCGAAAACGGAACAAATAGAAGTACATGAGCAAAGGGATAAAAGACCTCTGGTGGAAGATCCCCAAGTCGGCGCCAAAGTAAGTAAACCAAACCCAACAGAAAAGCGAAAAAGCGACGTTCTTGAGGAACCAATGGATACAGGTGGATCCTCTTCGTCCGGCTCTGCACAGCAACCGGCAAACCAAGAGCCCAATGACGCGCCAATGCCTGAGCCGGGGGACCCGGCAATCAGAGCGTTTTCAAAAGCACCCAAACATGAGTTGTGTAGTGTCGCACAATGTTACAAGAATTTTGGATTAGCTTCTACTGGCAATTTTAGAGAAGTGTTTAAGGCTCCGCGTGCATCTGCTCTTGCATGTAATTTGGGTTTAAGTGCAGGTTTTGTGTCAGACTTTAGTGCTCAATGTGTAAATAACAGAACGTGTGATTTCAGTGTTGCTCACGATTTGAGAACAGCTCATGCCACCGTCCAGGAAAAAATGCCGATGCTGTTGATCGCATCATCTGCCGGCAGTGGCCGGAACCTTAAGAGCATGTGCGATCGCGTTTCTGGTTGTGTTGATTTGTACACAAGGCAGAGAGATGGTGGCAGGTATTTCTTGGACGTGCAACCGGATTGCGCAGCTTCGGCAAAGCATCCGGCAATGCAGTCGCTGTTGCAATGTGAGACTTCACACACAATTCCAAGCCAAACGCGCACGCATGCACATGTGAATCGGCAGTTTTGTTTTGTCACGAACAGCCCGTATCTGGCGTCTGAGTTGAAAGCGGAGTTGACTAGGTCAAGTGAGTTTTCGTCAATTTTCCGTGAATGTTCACAGCTAGATCGAAAAATGCACATTTCTGCACTGTTGTCTCCGAGGCTCCACGCAACCGTTTTGAGAGGGTTGCGTGAGCAGTTGAAGGCAGACGGGAAAGCCTACCCGTTTTCAATAGGGACCGTTTGTTGTGAAGAACCACATTTTGATTTTGATGAGTGGAGTTCCGAGCAGGAAGTATTCGATGACAGCACAGGTGCTAAATTGCCCCCGCAATTAGTGCAAGAAGCAATGTTGAAAGAGATCAACGAATACAAAAAGCATCAGGTCTACGTCAAAATTCCCAGGTCGGAGGCATTTGAGGTGACAGGAAAACCTCCCATTTCGGTCCGGTGGGTGATCGTAAACAAAGGTGACGATCAGAACCCAGAGATCCGAGCACGATTAGTTGCAAGAGAGGTAAAACGAGACAAACGTACCGATTTGTTCGCGGCAACACCGCCACTTGAGGCAAAGAAGTTTCTTTTCAGCCACGTTGCAACCCAGAAGGTCCACAAATCAGGAAAACCGTTGAAGATAAGGTTCATCGATGCTGTCCGTGCGCATTTCCACGCTGATGCTATACGAGATGTTTACATCGAGCTTCCAGAACAAGATGCCGAACCCGGCATGGTAGGCAAATTGGCCCGGTGCATGTACGGCACCAGAGATGCAGCGCAAGGCTGGGAACGATTTTACACGAAAGTTTTAACGCAGGCGGGATTCGTTCAAGGTAGGTCGAGCCCGTGCATTTTCTACGAGCCCACCCGGGACGTGAGATTAGTAGTGCACGGCGATGATTTCACAGCGTCGTCTGACGATCATGGCCTTGAATGGCTCACTGGCGCGTTGGAGTCAGCACTTGCCCTTAAAGTGCGAGCAACGCTAGGACCCGAAGACGGTGACGACAAAAGTGTCCGGATTCTTAACCGGATCGTGTCTTGGACCGCGGCCGGTCTGGAGTACGAGTGTGACCAAAGACATGTTGAATTAATCCTTAGAGACAGTGGCATCCAGGATGAGCGCTCGAAGGCGTGCTCCACTCCTGGTGTGAAAGAGTCACTTGATTCAGAAACCGATCTAAAGTTACTTTCTCCAGACATGGTTACGAAGTTCCGATCTCTGTGCATGCGCATCAACTACATTGCACAAGACCGTAGTGACATTCAATACGCAGCAAAGGAGTTGGCACGAGGGATGCAACAACCAACAGTAGGACATTGGAACAAGATGAAAAGACTCGCACGCTATCTAAAAGGGCGTCCACGGTTAGTGCTAGAATATCCGTTTCAAGAGTCTTGTTCTTTCTTTGATGTGCTTGTTGACACAGACCACGCAGGTTGTTTGAGAACCAGAAAAAGCACCAACGGAGGCGCATTGATGTTTGGTCTACACGCAAACAAAACTTGGAGCAGCACTCAAAGCGTCATCGCACTGAGCTCCGGAGAAGCAGAGTTTTACGGAATAGTAAAGGGCGCAAGCGTGTTGTTAGGAGCTTTGTCTTTAGCATATGATTTTGGTCTTGTTGTGAAAGGGCGTCTGAGCACAGACAGCTCAGCAGGCAAAGGAATAGCATCCAGACTAGGATTGGGTAAAGCGAAACACCTTCACACCCAGTACTTGTGGGTTCAAGAGAGACTCGCAAACAATGATTTCGTCATCCGAAAAATCGGCACTCACGAGAACCCCGGAGATCTCATGACGAAGTACTTGGACAGACCAAAGTTAGACAAATTCTGCAAGAAGCTCGGCTACGCCGCACGAGGCGGAAGACACGAGCTAGCACCGCAAATTTCGAATCAACATCTTGATTTGAATCTGTTGGAAGAACAGGAATGGCTTGAGCCAGGCTCGGCAGCACCAGCTAGAGAAAAGAGCAAAACGATGTTCTTTGACATCAGCGGCAATGGGCCCAAGTTGGTTCAACCGCAAAATTCCGTGAATCCCCGCTCCACTACCGAAAGCTTCGTAGAGACACCGTGCGCGAGGAACCGCTCGCCCTAGGTGTAGGAGGAGTGTGGGAATTTATACCCCCAGTGCAGCATGTAGAGAGGCAGAGTAGAGGGAAGTTGAACTGCAGCCATTTCAGGTTTCATTTAGAGCCCTATGAAAAGGCATCAGATCGTATACATTCCTTTCAGGCCCCAAAAGGTGCCAAGATGGTCCGTCCTTCTTTGGACTCGGGGAAGCGACACCCTCCCAGGAATCTTGGAATTCGTTTTGATATGGTGTTGCGAAGAAGTCCAGCTGTGGTGGTGAAATACGCCTTGTTGGGGCGTATTGCGAAGGCCTTCTGGCCAGTGCCGCCGACCCTGAAGGGGGACGACGACCACGGCGGCGGCGGCGGCGGCCGCGACGACAACGCTGACGTGGGTCAGAGTCCTCAGAGATGCTTATTGGGGTCTCTTCGGAGCGCCAGGGACGACGATCAGAAAGGGGGGGGGGGGCCCGGGACGATGGACCAGGGAAAGGGTGGGGGGGGAGGGAGGGGTCACGGACCCCCCCCCCCTTGGGAAAGCAACGGCGCGTCCTCGGATGTTTTGCTTTGTGTAACTGCAAGATGGGAGAGAAAGAGAGAAAGATGCACACAACAGAGATGGAGAGAGAGAGGGAGGAAAAGAGGCAAGGGGGGAAGATAATGTGCGAGAGACAGAGATACTGAGACATGTATGTGTATACATCCATATATATGTACACATACATACCTGTGTTGATATGTGTGTACGAGCTCCCTCACAACCCCCTTTCAAGCCCATCATTCGTCTTCCCTGTTACTCTACCATCGTCCTCCTTCCACCCTTCAAGTTGCCTCAACCTCTGTCCACGCCTCTCCCGTCGTCGTCCACACCATCCTCGTGCTTGTCAGGGTCGTCACCTCCGTCTTCCTCATGATTGCTTCTCCTCCGACTCATCCGCCGCTGCTTCCTCCCCACACCTATTCCCAGCGGGTGCCTGTTGTGAAAGGCGATTTTAGTGCGCCTGGCAGGCCCCGAGACAGCTGCCAGGTGTAGATACGGCGTCACACGTGTAGCTCTGCCTTTCTATGAGACATTGGAGCCCGAATCATACAGTCAAGTCGCTGAAATAAGGAACAGCTTGGGATCGGAAGGAGGTTCCTCGGGTCCGTCCATGGCTGCTCCTCTAGCCCTCCCTGTGTCCCTGTGCCCGCGCCCAACAGGGGCTTCCTTGTGTCAGCGGCCCCACTGTAGTCCAGTCCGGTCCTCCTCCTGGTCCTCGTGCTCTCATTCGGAAATTGGAACGTATACATCACCAGCGGCGTGCTGTTTTTCAATCCCTGGACTTTTGAAGGGTCAGGGACGACGTCGGGGTGGTGTGGTCTATAGTTGTTCACCCGTTTTCTGGGGGGAAATGACGAACATGTATACACCAGCATCCCGTGTACATTGGGATCCGCTTTCCTGTGCGAGTTTCAGTGCAGGGCCAGAAAAAGCCTCGGCGTATAGAGTTCGGTTCCCTCCTCCTCCTCCTCCTCCTCCTCCTCCTCCCCCTCCTCCTCCCCCTCCTCCTCTTAGGCCTGGAGCCCCCCCGCCAGCTCCCGCTGGAGAGGCGCGCGAGAGCGCTCTCTCTCTCCTCCCGCGCCCTCCCCGGGCAGGGGCAGGCCCCGGGGCTCCTCCTCCGGACGCGCCGAGCCCTGGAGCCCATGGCCCTGGATCTTTGGCATCGCTCGTCGAGGGGGAGGAGGAGGAGGAGGAGGGGGAGGAGGAGGGGGAGGGGGAGGAGGACAAGCTAGGTGCGCTCGCGTCATATCTGACACCCTACCCCTCCCTCCCATCCCTCACCATGGCGCAGATCCCCTCTCTACTCGCACAGTCGGATGTCGAGCAGGGCAATGATCCCGAAAGGGTACGCGATGCATTGTAGAGCACGGCATGGCATGGCGTAGAAGAGCACCGCAAAGCGTAGTATGTCACAGCATGGCGTGGCGTGGCGTAGTGAAGAATTGCATCACAAAGCTCTGCAACGCAAAGCATGGCATCGCACAGCGGCCCCGAACATAAAATTGCATAGCATGGCGTTGAATATCAAAGCGTAGCATGGCATAGCATGACGTGACACTTACGCACTGGAAATGACAGCTACAGCTGAAGGCATGGCATCGCGCAGCGGAACACAACCTAGCATTGCATTGCATGCCGTGGCATGGCACGGGAAATGACGCCAGCGCTGCAGCGGGGGCACGATTCGGAACGAGCGGAAGCGCGGAAATGAGGCCAGCGCTGCAGCGGGAGCACGATTCGGAACGAGCGGAAGCACGGAAATGAGGCCAGCGCTGCAGCGGGAGCACGATTCTGCACAAAAAACAGAAAACGAAAACCCAACTCCGGGAAATCCTGTGTGTAAGAAACAGTACGCGGAGGGGTGCCCGCTATCTTCCGCACGCCATCAGGGGATGGAGGAGAGTAGTATTCATATTGTGTAATTGTGGAGGAGGAGTGAGGAGGAGGAGTGAGGAGGAGGAGGAGTGAGGAGGAGGAGGAGGAGGAGGAGGAGGAGGAGGAGGAGCGCCCCGTGGGTGCCGGGTGGCCTGGCTTCTGGAGGGCCGCGGCTCGGCGGCGGGGGCCCTCTCTCTTTTTGTTGGTCTTTTTGCGTACTCCAGATTTCGTAATAAAGGGAGGGGGGTCTCATTTCGGAGGGGGGTCTCTTCCAGGCTATCTCGGAGGGCCTGGGGGGGTCTGGGGACGATGTTTTGGAGGGTTCTCCCACGGGGGGGGGGGTCTGAGATGGCTTGTCTTGGAGGGTCCAGACCCCCTCCCTTTTATTACGAAATCTGGAGTATGCTTCGTGCGTCGTCGTCATTGTCGTTTGTTCCGTCGCCCGTTCCTCGAGCAGTGCTCGCGCTCAGGGGCGGCCTGATCCGGGCATGGGGAGCCCGGCTGGGTGCACCTGGAGGACGAAGTTCTGGCTTCGCCCGAAGCACATCAGAGGCACTACGGATTTTACCTTCGGGAGATCCCCTCAGTCTGGGCCAAAGGGGCACCACCGTGTCCGTGCCGGTCCCAGGGATCTCTCAGGCCCGATCTTCGGGGGCCCCAAAACGGGGTGGTTACCACACCGTACGGTGAGTCGGTGGGGATTCGGGGTCACCGCGCGGTCTTGGGACTCGGGTCCCTCTCCGAGGACGTCTCGGGCGACAGGGGCCTCCAGGGTCCCAAGACCGTGCGGTGACGGACCGTGCGGTGAGGTCTCTTGGGATTCCGAGGTCACCGCACGGTCTGTCACCACACCGCTTCGGGACTCCAAATTCTCGGCGAGGACCATTGATCCGGGGCGGACAGAACCCCCACCCAGACACGTCGATTGGTGAATTGTCCGTTTTCGGTTCTTGAGAGGGAGCCGCGGCCGTCATTTTCCAGGCTTGCGCCCGCCAGGTTTGGGCCCGAGGTCGTTTTTCACTAGACCACGTTTTGCTAAAGGGGGTTCTGTCCATCCCGAATTGAGGAACATCCTGGATGGTAAAAAAAACACGCATGAAACCGACAGATGCACGGGGAATGGACGTCCGAGCGATGGCAAGGGATGGGTCGGCCCTGCGCCGCACTCTTCCCCCCGAAACGAAGCTCAGGGGAAGAGAAGGTACCGATACCACTACCCGTGATCGTTTTTGCATGTGCTGGATCTCCTGGGAGGCCCTCGTCGCCACGGCTGGATTCGCCCCGAAATTCTGTGGCCATGCCGCATTCGGGGAGAGGTCGGGGAAGTAGCGGTAGTGGTGCCTCTTGGTCCCACCAGAATCGGGGGAGCGCAAGACCCGGGTTTGCCAGGACTCGGGTTCGCCATCGTTTTTTGACGACCGCGATTCGGATTTTTGACGAGTGGGAGTTTCGTTGGGATGTCTGCAGCGGGAGGCCTCATCAAGATGCAGGCTCGGCCTCGCCATTTTTTGGACGACCTCGTCGGGGATTTCCGAGTCCCCTGTACCCGGGTCTTACGTCCCCCTGACTCTTCCGCGGCAGGCAGCCCCCTCTCGCCCCGAGGGGGAAAGGGGACGAGGAGGAGGAGGAGGAGGAGGAGGAGGAGGACTATGAGGAGGAGGAGGAGGAGGAATATGAGGAGGAGGAGAAGGACTACGAGGAGGAGGAGGAGGAGGAGGAGGAGGATGCAGGCTCGGCCTCGCCATTTTTTTGACGACCTCGTCGGGGATTTCCGAGTCCCCTGTGCCCGGGCCTTACGTCCCCCCGAAACGTGGGCGCCCCCCGACCGATTGCGACCGGATCGCCTCCTTCATGTCGGCGGCGCGCCGAGGGGGCAGGTGCGGCGGGGCTCCGCAGAGGCCCTCCGGCCTCCTGAGGTGCCCCCATTGTGGTTTCGGAGGAGGCTCGGACAGTTCTTCGGGACGGCTTTGTGGGCCTTTGGGGAGGCCCGCCCCCTCGAGGAGGAGGAGGAGGAGGAGGAGGAGGAGGAGGAGGAGGGGA
>CAUYUJ010000370.1:239786-270260 GCA_963575745.1 Prorocentrum cordatum | reverse complement strand
CCGCCTCCTCTCTCGTCCTCCCCCCTCACTCGGCAGGTAAGTTCCTGTGCTTGAAGGAGTCTGCCTCCGTTCCCCTCTCCTTAACTCTGCTCCTCCTGGTGCTCTCGGGTGGGCGGCGCCGAAACAAGGTGTCGACTGCGCCGACATTCGTGCGTAGAGTTGCCGCGTGTAAGGCGTACGGTCGCGCGCGAGCGGCCCGTCTGCACGTGGCGTGTCGCGCGTTGGTGGCCTGCGCAAGCCACCGCGCAAGGTCGCTGTGCCGTCCTGCGCAAGACCACTCTCAGGAGGGAGAAAGCACATAGACATAATGAATCGTCGATTCCCCAGAAAATATTGGAAAATATGGGAAGTGGGGGGGAAGACGAAAACCCAGAGAATATGTAAAAATATTGGGAGTCCTTTTATTTATGTCTATTTATGTGTGTGTCTCCCAGGGCCTCTTCACACTCTCTTCTCGCCGCTCGGGTGGCGCAGGCGGCCGCCGCCAGAAGCAGATCGACTGTTTGCGACGCGTGCTCCCCGATCATGCGGACTTTGCTGGCCAGGTCCCCCGTGGGCGCTCGTCTGCGGAGGGGGGATGGGATTGCGCGTTTGAGCCTCGATGCGCCGAGAACCGAAGCGGATCTGTGCTGGAAGGGGCGGTGGTCTCCTCTGTCCTCGGCGTGTCCACGGCATGTCTGCGGCGCGGAGGACCGCTCGGGCAGGCGGGGGTCGGGAAGGGATCGAAAGCGGGGGCCAAGTCCTGACACTTGAGCACCAGTGGCCTCGTCTTGCCCCCCCCCCAGCTCCCTCCCACGCAGCCCCACATGACACCCCCACCCCAGGCCACAACGGGGTTGAGGTAGATAGATTTGCCGAATGGGTGCCGCGACGGGGGGGGGGGACGGACTTCCAGGAACGGCCCGCGCTCGAGCGCCAGCCTCGAAGGCCTCCAGAACCATCTCGCCCCCGCCACTCGTCGGGAGCGGGGGTGCCCCTTTGGGTCGGCACTCCCAGCGTTTTTGGCTCCAGCGGCCTCTGCGGCGCGAGCACCCCAGTGCGTGCAACGTCGGCGCCCGCAGAGAGGTGCCCCCCGATGCGCGGCGAGGTGTGCTGGGGCGGAGCGCCGGCAGAGGCGGCGGGGCCGGGCTCGCCGTCTGATTGCAGCGAGGACATCGGCTACCAATCGGGAGGATCGAAACGGGTACGGGCAGGACGGGTACAAAGACCAGCAGAAGTTCGCTGTCGGTGTCGCTTTGGCCTGTGTCCACTTGAGTCAGAAGGCCGCCTGCCCAACAGCAGCCGCTCTCGGTTCGGACAACGTTTGCTGTTGGGCATCGTGCCCATTTGTCCCGCACCCATTTCGGAAGTGATGGGTGGTGACTTCTGGTGCGGGCCCACGGGGCCCTGCCTCCCGCACTTGCCAGAGCGCTTGAATGTCGGTCCTCCCCGCGGCTCCCCACAGCCGCGCGCCGGGGGTCACTCCTGCCTGTCGAGGCTCGAGGGTTGTTCTGGCATTCCCGTCCGTGTTCTGCGGTTCTCCGCGAGCATGTCTGGGCTTGCCTTGAGATCCGACGTTGCTAGAAAATACAGCATCGCAAAAAAATCGGCCAGAGCCCTGGCCTCTATCTTTCTGCATCATGTTTCGAGTCGGATTGATCCCTGAGGGTCCCAGGATCCGAAAACGGCCGACAACGCCCGTTGTGAAAAGGCTGCCATGCCCGGACCTGAGGGCGCGTGTATCCGAGAGTCGGCGGCGAGCGAGGGGGGAAGTGAGAGGGAAATGGCATGGGACTCCCGTGGTGGGCCCTCTTGTGCCATTTCATAGCCATTCCTCTTCCTCTTCCTCCTCCTCCTCCTCCTCCTCCTCCTCCTCCTCGTAATCCTTCTTCCCCTCCTCCTCCCCCTCCTCCTCCTCCTCCTTTCCTTTGTTGGCGTAACCGCCCCTGGAACCAACAAAGGCGAAAAAGGCGAAACAGGCGAAAGAGGCGAAAGAGGCGAGAGAGGCGAAAAATGCGAAAGAGGCGAAAAAGAGCCCTCTGAGAAGTGGCCCGCCCGCTCGCATGTCCCCACTGCGCTCGCCGCCGAGGGAGGCCGCTCCGATCGGGCCCCCGCAGCGACCTCCGAGGGCGCCAGTGCCCGAAGCCGACCCGAAACGGCCGATCCCGCCGCAGTGCTTTTTGGCAGTAATATCTACCCGATCGATCTGAGATTAAGACTGCGAGCGGGAATAAGATCGAATATCACGGGAAAAAATACTAGAGCTCAAACGAATTGTTGAATTTCGAGAACAAAATCTTCAACCGGCGAGGACGCCCGCTGTGAAGACGCTGCAGCGCCCGGGCCTGGGGGTGCGCGTATCCGTCGGGGCGTTGCGTACAGTGAAAGCCTTGAGTACGGTAGGTTTGCGTCGTGTCGACCAGCGGCGACCCCAGCGTGGGCGTTCAAGGTTGAACGCCGCTGGCGACCCAGAATCGATCGACGTTGAACGATCGGACGTTGCGGCAGCGGCCGATCGTTCAAGGTTGAACGATCCCTGCGGTGTCAAAAACCAACGCTGGGGTCGGCACGACACGAACCTGCCGTAAGGAACACCTACTTTTCAAGTGGGGCTCGGTCCGTCCTTGGGTTTGCACGCGTTCCGCCACCTTTTTGGCGGCGAGGCCCCCCCGGTGTTCCTCACGAGTTTGGACGCGCGGGTTCGCTTCTGTCGGTCGGGGCGGACGGTCTAAGGAACGGGGCTCCACGGGGGGGCTCGGTTCCTTGCGCTTGCTCGACGTAATGCGACGGCGTTAAAAAGGAAGGGTGCAGGAAGGTGCACTTGTCTGTGCCCAAAGGGAGCCCTCTGGGGCCCAGCAGGGGCACGAAGTGTGCGCGCTCCTCCCCCGAGTCTCCCGCCCCCCCTCCCGGCCCCCCACCCGCGGTAAGCGACGCCCCAAATTCGAGAGGACGCCCTGCTCCTGACGGAGGTCTTGCCCCCTCAGTGGCGCGCGCAGCGCGCCAGGGGCGGCGCTGGAGGCGCCGCCAGGGGGGCCCAGCGCATATCCCAGGAGTTCGCGCGGGAGCTCCGAAAGTTTACTGCTATGCAGTTTCTTTGTCCTCTCAGGACGCCCTGCTCCCGACGGAGGGCGAGCCCCTGGAGCGCCGGCCCGAGCAGCGGTGGGCCCCCCGCGGCCTCGCCGCGGCCGCGGCCGTGCTCTGCGCGGTGGCGGCGCTGCAGGCCCACGGGCCCGGTCGCGGCCATGCCCGCGGGGCGGCGCGCAGCCCGGCGCTGCGCGACCAGGCGGGGCCCAGCAGCAGCACAGTGGAGCATTTGTCGGCTCTGGACGCCCGAAATGGGTACGGAAAAAGTGGGGTACGATGCCCAACAGCAGTTCCTGTGCAATTTGAGCAGGACTCGCTGTCCGCGCCGCCGCGGCCTGTGTCCCTTCGAGACAGAAGGCCGCCTGCCCAACAGCGGCCGCTGTTGGTTTGGGACAGCATTTGTTGTTGGGCATTGCAGCCATTTTTCCCGTACCCATTTCGGGCGTCCAAATCAGCACAGTGGAGCATCTGTCGGCCACGCGCAGAAGGGGGGGGGGCAGGGGAAGGGGGGGAAGGTTTCTTAGAAGGAGGCTGCTTCTTAGGAGGCGCCGGCCTTGCGTTTCTAGGCGAGGCCCGCGCCGTCTGAGGAGCAGGGCGCTTCTGAGAAGCCTTCCCCCTCCCCCTGCCCCCTTGAAGCGCCGCCAACATCTTCAGTTCAGTTGAACATCTGATGTAGAAGCCTCCTCCCGAAGGGCTGGGCCAGCGTGTCTTAGCCGACTTGCTGGAGGGCTGGCCCAGTTTCTGGAGCACGTTCGCCCTCCCAGCGTGAAAAGCCGAAATTAGCCCAGGCTTGGTTCAAGAAACTTCCGGGAAGCTTGTCCAGATGTCGTAAATCATGATTTGTTTGATCATGTTCCCTAATGTATCGCTTAAGCGATCCACATCCCCATCCCCATCCCCACCATCCCACCACCCCAGTCGAGGATTTGCCCCTCGAATCCCGAAGGGAACAGCCCATCTGAGTGACGCAGAAAAACGGTGCCGTCTTCACCGTCATTGGCGCGTAAGCGTTCCGCATAAGCTCGCGCGAGAGCGCCCTTGTTTCCAATGTGGCGTGCCACGCTGGCGGCCCGCGTAAGCCACCGCGTAATGTCATCTCGCGTAAGACCCGTTTCTTTTCGCCGCTCATTTTCTCGCTTGGCTTCCCAGATGGGGTCGGAGTTGATGGGGTCGGCCCACCTCCCGAAGAAGAAAATAGGGCGACGAGATCAGTGCATGCCCATTGGCAGAGGCCCGGCCCTTTCTGGGTCCAGGAGCGGTGTAGATGCTTCCCGGGCCAAGCCAGGGAGGCGTATATACCGCCCCTGGGCCCAGGAAGGGCAAGGCCTTTGGCAGTGGATACGTATAGATCTCGTCGCCTTACAAAAAAAAACGGCATAAACATATGGGGTCGGATTTGATGGGTTCGGCGGATCGCGCCGCATCGACGATGCATCGCCAATGCGGTGCGATGTGGAGCCCGACTTTCTCCTCGCCGACGGCGCCGACGCATCGCCGACGTCGCCGGTGTATCGGCGATGCGCCGACGATGTGGTGCGGTTCTCCGATCCCATCTACCCAGGCCCCATTTAGCAGGCCTCTACGGTAGGTTTGCGTCGTGTCGACCAGCGGCGACCCCAGCGCGGGCGTTCAAGGTTGAACGCCGCCAGCGACCCAGAATCGATCGATGTTGAACGATCGGACGTTGCGGCAGCGGCCGATCGTTCAAGGTTGAACGATCCCCGCGGTGTCAAAAACCAACGCCGGGGTCGTCACGACACGAACCTGCCGTAATCTCTCGAAGTCTCTCGAAGAACAAGAAGCGGCACGAGCACGAGCTTTCGGAGTTCCGCGCGGATCTCTCGGATCGACGCTGGGCCCCCCTGGCGGCGCCTCTGGTGCTGCCCCCCGGCGCGCTCCGCGCGCCAGGGGGGGGGGATCTAGCGCCGATCCAGCCGCGCGGACCTCCGAAAAGGTATGCTCGGGTATCGGTCGGGCGAAAGGGGGGATTGGGAAAGGGGGGGTTACGAATTTTGCTGCATGCAGCTGGTTTCGGCCTCGCCGAGGGCCAATTCCTCGATACATGGCCGCTCCCGGCGCCGGGAGGCGCCGGGAAAATCAGCTACGTGAGCTGATTCTCAAACCCCCCCTTTGCTATCCCCCCCTTTCGCCCGACCCGAGGGTAGTGTGTTGTCCCTCCGAACTCGATTCGATCGGCCCGCTTCTCAGAGGCACCCCCAGACAGGCAGCGTCCTGGAGTGATCGGGGCGGCGGCGTTCCTCGACTGCCTCTGGGGGCCCTTCCCGGGCCCTGGGACCACCAGAGAACGACTCGGGACGAAAGACAGGCCGTGGGGAAGTGGTCGGGTCTTCCGGGGACTCCGTTTTGAAGCAATCAAAATATCGCACATCTGGGGAAGCACCGACACGGCTACCCGTGTCGCATTCTGGGGCCTCCTGAGAGGCCCTCTCGTCGCTTCTCAGAGGCGGAGTTTCTTGGGTGTGCTCCAGGGGAGAAGGTTTTCGGCAGTGCTCCACATCCGGGCGCCGAGTTCGGAGGTGTTCGCGCGTTTCCGTAGGTTCCCAAAGGCTTTCGAGCCTCAGGGTGTTTTCAAGCAGCTGCGCCTCGCCGAGAGCGTTCTGGGGGTGCCCAGATCATCCCAAGGGCCTCCAGCGAGCCGAGGTATGGCCTGGAAATCCAGATATGCTCGCGTCGTGAAAAAAACACGACGGAGGAGTAAGGTACTGATACCGCTGATTTCCCTCGGTTTCGCCTTTTTGGGTCTCCCAGGAAACTTTCGTCGCCACAGTTGCATTTGCCCCGAAATCTTCGTCAGAACGCGCCCCAGGAGAGCCCCATACAGGGGGATTTTCGAAGAAAAATTAAAAATACCCCAAAAATGCCCAAAGAAGGCCAACAAATACCCCCAAAATCGTCCCCTGACTATTTTTGTAGCATTTTTTGAGAATGTTTGGGGGATTTTTTTTTGTCGTCGAAAATCCCCCTGTAGGGGGAGAGGTCTGGGGAGTGTTGGTGCCCCTCGCTGGAACAGAGCCGTGAAAAGACAGCTCGAGACGAGGAGCCAGCCCTGGGGAAAGGTTCGGGACGTCCGGGGACCCCGTGTTTGAGAAAGTCGGGGCCTCCTCCTCCTCCTCCTCCTCCTCCTCCTCCTCCTCCTCCTCCTCCTTCTCCTCCTCCTCCCCTCTTCCCCCCCTGGAAGGGCCCCCCGAGGCCGGGCTCACCCCTCTCGGTCCGATTCGGCCTCGGTGCCCTGGCGATCCGACGTGGCCAAATGCTTGAGCGGCTACCCGGTGTGGTTGCATACAGTCGGGGCCCTGAAGAAGGAACCCTTTTCGTTGGGGAGGGGCTCGATGTTCCTTAAGTGTTTCACAGCTTGCCTCAGGTTTTCCTTATGTCTTCGATCGGAAATCGAAGCTTAACTTGTGGAAAAAAGGGCCTCGTTCCTGATTCAGGGTTCCTTAGGTCAACGCCCCGACTGTATCCAGGCGCAGCCGATTCGATTCGATCTCGGTTCCCGAACCGATGCGTTAGGTTCGCGTCGTGTCGACCGGCGGCGACCCCGCCGCGGGCGTTCAAGGTTGAACGCCGCCAGTGGCCCAGAATCGGCCTACATGGAACGATCGAGCTATCCACAGTCGCCGATCGTTCAAGGTTGAACGATGCATGCGGAGTCAGAAACCAACGCCGGGGTCGTCACGACACGAACCTGACGTGCCCGATCTCGTGCCCGTCCTGATCTGGTCCGGTCTCGCGGTGCTCGGCCCCGGCTGATCTTGCCAGGCCCTCTTCGACGAGGCGGGCCCCTTGGTCGCGACCACCACGGGCCTCCTGCAGGGCACGCTGGAAAGCGGCGTGGCGGGCTTCCCAAATGGGGGCCGGAGTAAATTGGGTCGGAGGATCGCGCCGAATCGCCGCTGCATCGCCGACGCGGCTCGATGTGGACCCCGATGTTCTCCATGCCGACGGCGCTGATGCATCGCCGGCGTCGCCGGTGCATCGGCGATGCATCGGCGATGCGGGGCGATCCTCCGACCCCATTCGCTTGGGCCGCACTTGGGAGGCCTCCAGGTGTGGCTTGCTTCCGCGGCGTCCCCTTCGCGCGTCCGCCCGTCCGTTTCGCTCCGCCCGAGCCGGTGGAGCCGTGGCTCGGCGTGAGGGACGCAAAGCGGATGCCCCGGACCTGCCAGACGAGCAAGGAGCTTGAAAGGAAAAACCCAGCTCGCGTCGCGACGGAAGGGTTTTTGTTTGTTTTCGGCCTCCGGGTCTTCGGCGGGCCCCGGAGCCGTCAAGCAACTCGGGATGAAAGATTCGGGGGCGGCAAAGAGGGGGGTGATGACTAGGGGGGGTAGAGTTCATGGCGTGGGCCATGATATTTCCCCAGATTTCATGGCGCCTCTTCTTATTTCAATACGTCCCTGGCCCCCAACCTGGGCCGCGCACATGCCGCCGGCCATGATTTGCGCCCCCCCCTCTTTGACGCCCCCCTCTTTGCCGCCCCCGAAAGACGGGCCCCAGGGAAAGGGTCCAGACGTCTGGGGATTTCGTATTGACAATTATCCAGGCGAAGGACCCAGCCATCTGCAGTTGTGCATGCCGCGTTGTGGCTAGCGCTTTCGCTGGAGCTCCTTATGAGGCCACGAAAAGCGTGAGGTGTGTACAGTAACGGGTGGAGAAGACTCGTGCGGCCACGGCCACTCGGGTCTTCGGCGGAGCTCTCTGTGGGCCACGGAACTTTGTATTGGGTGGGGGGGACGCATGCGGCCGAAGCCACAGACAGGCACGGGGGCCTTCGGTGGAGCTCCGTATGGGGCCACGAAGCGCTGTACTGTGGAAGACGCATGCGAACGTCGCCTCTGGGTCTGGGGCCTTCGGTGGAGCTCCCTATGGGGGCACGAAAAGCTGTAATGGGGCCTCACGAAACGTGAGAGGAGTGTGCCGAACTGGGCGGGGAACCGCATGCGAACGTCGTCTTATTGGCCTTCGATGGAGTTCCCTATGGGGTCATGGTGGGGGGAGACGCATGCGAACGTCGCCTCTGAGGCCTTCGGTGGAACTCCTCATGGGGCCACGAAGCGCTGCACTGGGTGGGGAAACCCCATGCGAACGTTGCCTCTGGGGCCTTCGGAGGATTCCCTATGGGACCACGAAGCGCTGCACTGGGTGTGGGGGAACCGCATGCGAACGTCGCCTTTGGAGCGTTCGGTGGAGCTCCCTATGGGGCCACGAAGCACTACACTGAGCGTTCGACGGAGCTCCCTATGGGGCCACAAAGCGCTGCACTGGGTGGGGGAACCACATGCGAACGTCGCCTCTGGGGCCTTCGGTGGAGTTCCTTATGGGGCCTCGAAGCGCTGTACTGGGTGTGCCGACATGGTGGACATGCGGAGGGCAGAGGCAGGGATGGGAGGAGCGAGGAGGGAGGAAGGAGGCGGGAGGAGGAGGAGAAGGAGGAGGAGGAGGAGCGGGAGAGCAGGAGGAGGAAAAGGAGGAGGAGAAGGAGGAGGAGGAGGACGCCAGCCGCTGTCTTTTCAAAACGAGGACCCAACACCACAGGATGGTTGAAAAATCAAGAAACCGGATGTCCGGGGAGAGTGTTATTGGCACGCCGCCAACCGGAGCCCATCAGCGTGTTACTCCTTCGCCAGTTTCCCCAAACAGTGCTTGCATTTAGGGGTTCTCATTCGCTTTCCTAAGGGAAGGGGGCCTGCGCGTCGGTCTGGCGGTTCTGTGGTCGCCGTTGCCGCCTTGTCGCCGCCCATCGTCCGGGCCTGCGCGTCGGTCTGGCGGCTCCGTGGTCGCCGTCGCCGCCTCGTCGCCGCCCGTCGTCTGGGCTTTCGCGTCGGTCTGGCGGTTCCGTAGTCGCCATCGCCGCATCGTCGCCGCATGAAGGATTGCACAACATATGTTTTCTTTTCTAAAAAATATAGACAAATAGACGATACTCCCCCGGAGTTAACGATTCCCCCCTGGGGTAGCGTAATTTCATAGTTCGTCTGCAGACTCGTCCATCCGAAATCTGAAGTCGTATTATCCCAGCCAGGCCGCTATCGCCCCCCCGCGATCCCTGTCAAATCATACTGTGCGCGCACACTTCTTCATCCTAAGAAAGCAAATGTCAATAATCCCTTGCAAAAAACGCCACAAAGTCATCGCGCGCGCGTCCATGTCGCAAATCGTATCCAACACAGTGTGCTTGCAAGCATATCAGCATACATGCCTAAAAACCCAAGGGTTTTGCAGCACAAGTTTTGCAAATTTCCTGTCCCTGCTCTCACGCTAGAATCATTCAAAAACCATAGGATTCTTATGATTTCTGCCAAATCCAGCGATGTCATGCCACCGCTCGGTGCACGCGCGATACTCCTGTCATGCGCCGAGGGCGCGACTCCATTGCAAAAAATACCACGCGGGCCACATGCGCGCACCGCCGCGCGCGCATGATCAGTCTGACGGATTTGTTGATCTTCCGCGCGCGGATGTCCTTGTCAACCCTGTCAGCATCACCGCGATCACCTGCCTCATCGATAGATGGACATCAGCATCGTCAACGTGTTTGCCATCATTGGCGCCGTTATCGTTCGTGCCGTCGCCCTCTTGAACATCGTCGTCGCTGGTGCCATTTTCGTTATTGTCGCAGACGCTGCCGACGTCATCTTGTCATCGCGCACGTCCGAGTATCGTCGAGATGGTCACCTTCACCATCGACTCACGGCGACGATCATCGGCAGCGAGGATGTTATCATCGATGTCGTCATCGGTGGCGCCGCCTTCCCCCGCATCATGAGTTTTGCCAAAGAAGTTGCGGGCGGGAGATTGGGATGTTTGCGCGATCAGTGGAGATGACGACTTCAAGTTCAGCAGAGCGTAGTGCACCGCATAGACTGTTCTACATAGATTCTCCTTCTACAAAAGAGATCGGTTCTACCACCCTCCCCCCCCCCCGGACTTAAAGGCCTCCCGGGGACCGATGCAAAAACACCAGATTCTGACCCAATGTCCATCCCACCCTTGAATGAACGCCCTTGCGCGCGTGCCGTCGCGAGAATCCTTTGCAAGAAATGCGACGAAGTGCACGCGCTCTCGTCGTCGCGCGCGCATGCCGACATCCTTCAACAACCCTCGGATCCGGAAGGCTTTCCAAATCGAGTGTCCAAAAAACATACAAAAGCACAGGGTCTCGCAACACGGATGTTCAACAAAAACGTGCGCGCCGCTTTTGCGTCTTCGTCGTCGCCGTCCTCTCTCCTCCCTCGTCGTCGTCGTCGTCGCCGTCGTCGTTTTCTGTCTTTCCTCGTCGTCGTCGTCCTCTTTGGCGTCGTCGTCGTTTCCGTCGTCGTTGTCGCCGTGATTGTTTTTCGTCCCCCCTCGTCGTCATCGTCCGTCGTCGGCGTCTCGTCGTCGTCCCTCCTATTTCGTCGCCGTCGTCATCGTCGTCATCCTTCGTCGTTGTCGTCGTCGGCGTCGCCGTCCTCTCTCCTTCTTCGTCGTTCGCGTCGTCGCCGTCCTGCCCCCTCCCTCATCGTTGTCGTCTTTGTCGCCGTCGTCGTCCTCCCTCCTCCCTCGTCGCCTTCGTTGGCGACGTCGTCGGTTTCGTCGTCGTCGTCTTCGTCGTCGTCGGCGTCGTCGTCGTCGGTATCGTCGTCGTCGTCGGCGTCGTCGTCGTCGGCGTCGTCGTCGGCGTCGGCGTCGTCGTCGGTGTCGTCGTCGTCGGTGTCATCGTCGTCGAAATCGTCGGAGTCGTCGTCGGTGTTGTCGTAGTCGTCGTCGGCGGCGTCGTCGTCGTTGTCGCTGTCGTCGTCGGCGTCGGTGTCGCTGCCCAGTGCCATTTGGTACCTACCGTCACGGTCTTAAGAGGTCTTGCGACCTAGGTGCGGGTGGGAGGGTGGGATGTGTGCACGATCAGTGGACAGGACAGCTTCAAGACAGTCAAAGTGAATTGCACAACATAGATTGCGCGCCACAAAATAAGATTGTACCATATAGATTGCACCACATGGATTGCACAGACTATGTTGCACAACATGGGTTGCAGAGCATAGTCAGTACCACGTAGATTACACCATATACATAGCTCCGAATAGATTGCGCAACATAGATTGCGCACCACGTAGATTGCACCACACATGTATTGGACCACACATGCTACGCAGCAGAGATTGCACAACATAGATTGCACAACTTACGTTGCATCACAAATATTGCACCGCACACTCTTTGGGGTCCACGCTGTCAAACGTTTGGTTTGAAAAGTTCGCGCCTCCTCAACAGGCTGACCCGCTGATAGGCCCCCCCCGGCGGCGTGTCGTTGATGCTGTTTTTGCTCCCCCAAAGGAGGGCGGATCTGAAGACTGCCTGCTCCTGAGCATCTTCACGCGCGCCGGCTCGCTGCTGGGCGACGGTGAGTTGCAGCCCGTCGTGGTGGAATTCCACGGTGGCTCGCACTGCATCTTCGGGGGGCCTTCTGTGTCCAACAGATTGCGGTATGTTTCGTTTGTCCGCCGCGGGTTCGACGCGCGTTCGACGCGGATTCGACGTGGATGATGCGGATTCGACGCGGATTCGGCGTGGATGCGGCGCGGATTCGACGCGAATAGCGACGTGATGAGACAGAAGGTCTTCCGAATATGCAACGCAAGGCGGCGGTTTCGTGGGTGGGGGCTGCAGCAAGGAGGGGACACAGTGGTTCACGAAGCTCACCGGCGGTTTGCTCGTTTGCCCGCAGTACCGATTGGGCGTCTTCGGCTTCTTCAGCCCCTCTGCCACCCCGCCGTTGCTCGGCTTGCAAGACCAGCAGCTTGCCCTCAGGTTCGAGGAAGAACCTTACATATACACATCTACATCGATGTGCTGAGGTCCGCGCGGATTTCTTGGATCAGCGTTGGGCTCCACTTCTTGGCGCGCGGAGCGCACCAGGGGCGGCGCCAGAGGCACCGCTAGGGGGGCCAGCGACGGTCCACGAAGTCCGCGCGGACCTCCGAGAGCACACGCTTGGGTGCCATTGTTCTGTTCCTCCAGAGGTGGGTGCAGCAGAACGCCAGGGCGTTCGGCGGGGACCCCGACCGCGTCCTGATCTTTGGGAACTCCGCCGGGGGAGCGTCTGTCGCCGCACACCTCGTGATGCCGTCCTCCGCTGGGCTTTTCACGAGCGCGAGCCTCATGAGCCCCGGCGCCCACATCGTCTGGGAGGACCTCGGAGCCCCCGACGATTGGATGGCCCCAGAAGACATCCTTGGGAACTCGTCGGTTTTAGCCATGAACCTCGGCTGCCTAGGTCCAGGCATGCCGAATGGGATCCGAGTAGACGGGGTCGGAGGATCGCGGCGCATCGTCGCTGCGTCCGCGATGCGGCTCGATATGGAGCCTGATTGTCTTCGCGCTGACGTCGCTCCTTTATTGCTGATGCATCGACGATGCATCGCCGATGCGTCAGCGATGCGGAGCGATCCTCCGACCTCATCCACTCGGACTTTCTTTGGGAGGCCTCCACGAGGCCCCGAGGATCTCGAGTGCCTCCGGGACGCGACCATGGAGGAGGTGGTCGAGGCCGCCCATTTCCCCGGGTCGCGCTTCGCCCCTGCGTTGCCAGACGGCGAGTCTCCGGTGAAGCTGATACGAGAGGGCAGGTGGAAGAGAGTACCCGTGATGGTGGGCTCTTGCAGTTGCGAGCGCTGCGGGAAATTCAAGCCGCCCCCTGGCCGAGACATCAGCGAGCGCGAGTTCCGCACGTTCCTGCTCGACCACGGCTTCGACCAGGCGAGGGGCGCCGCGGTCGGCCCTGAGCTGATAGAGGAGTGGTATGCGGGCCGGCTGCGCGAGGAGAACCGGAGTCAGGTGGCATTTCGCGTGCTCTCGGACGCGTCGCACGCTTGCAGTGCCAAACTGCACGCGGACGCGCTCCAGTATGGCGCGAACCCGCTTCACAGCGGGGTGTGCAGGGGCAGCACTGGAGAGGAATAGGCTCAGGAGGGGATGCATCGACCCCCAGTCGCCCATTGATCTCAGACAGGGGACCGATAGCTCACCCCGCCCAGGAGCGTGTGGAGTCGCTATTGGGGGACTCTCGCCGATCCGTCGGCGATGTATCGCCGACTCCAGGTCGATGTTTCCCCCCCTTGAGCCAGTCACCCCAACGCCGTTGCCCTTCAGGTGTGGAGGCTCTACTTCGACCTCTTCGGGTCCAGGTACGGCACCCACGGGGCCTCGCACGGCTGCGCCATGGAGTGGATTTTTGGCAATCCCGAGTCTTCACCGTCATGGATCCCCAAGCCTGGCGAGTCTGGCGCCACCTCGCTGCACGTCAGCATGGTCCACTGGTTGTACAGCCTGGCCGCCTTCGGTGATCCCAACGTCGGCTCCACGTCAGACCTGCGCTGGCCAGAGTACACCGCCGAGAGCCCGCAGACTCTAATCGTCGATGAGGTGCCCACCGTGGGTATCACCGAGGACACCCAGGCGAAGGAGTGCAGGCACTGGCAGCGGTATCTCGGGTACTGAGCGGGCAGGTAACGCTGCGGTTGTGGTTCCAGTGATACACCGACCCTCCGCGATTCTCGCTTCGAAGTAGTTAACGCCTGCTCCTCTCCAGGCGACTGGCCAAGCGGGGCGAGCGCTTGGACCTAGAGGGCTCTGCCAAGACGGCCACAAGGGCCGGAGAATGTAGTATACCAGAGGTTGATAGACCCCCACCCTGCCAACTCTATCAGTGAGTCACTTTTCCCCTACTAGCGTTTCGCTAAGATCTAACAGCTGCAATAAAGGGTAACTTAAGAGTCCCACAGCGGGGACGGGGAGTCTAAATCGCCCAGTCCAGCAGCCGTTCTGTCTGAGATTCACCTACACCTGGCTCAGGAATCGCAATCTCGCCTTAATGCGGGCTACACGTTTGGTTCAGACGACCACGATATTTTTGTGAAACAAAATAAATGCACATGGCCGTGATCTCATCCCTATCCTGAACCGACCCGCCTCTTCACCTTTGCTGCTATCTAGGATGCTTTGCAGCGGTAACCCAGTTCTCGAGATGAAGCCGCATACGCAATGTTTACGGGCTTGCGCCTACCAGGTCTGGTCCCGGGCCGTCTTCACCAAAGGGCGTTTTGCCATAGGGGGCTCTGGCCACCCCGAACATATTGCGGGCGACCAGGTCCCCGGGGCCACTCTTCCAAAAACTCTCCTCCACCCTCAGAGGAGGAAAAGGTACCCATGCCGCAGCCATTCCCTCGATTTCCCCGTTTTAGGGCCTTCTGGGAGGCCCTCGTCGCCGAGGCTGGATTTGCTTCGAAATTCTGGTCAAAACGCACCCCGGGAGAGGTCTGGGGAGCAGCGGTATCGGTATTTTTTGGCTTGGTTTCTCCATCCACCACTGGCCTCCTTGTATCAGGAGGGGGAAAAAAAAACACAGACACAATGAATCGTCGATTCCCAAGAAAATATGGGAAAATATGGGAAGTCGAGGGGAAGACAGAAATCCAAAACATATGAGAAAATATGGGGAATATTTTGATTTGTGTATATTTATTTGTGTGTCCCAGGGCCCCTTCATTGTAGTCCCTATTCTCGGCGGCGCAAGGCCTCCGAACTCGCGGGAAGCTGTCTGAGCCGCCTGCTCCGAGGACACACGGGGCTTCGCAGAAGGCCGGAAGGCTTCTGAGAAGCCCCGCCACTTTTTGAGAAGGCCTGCCCCCCCCCATTTTCCCCTCAGCGCGCCGCCGACTATCGGCCCAGCGGCCATTTCGGCCTCCAGGGGTATCCAGCATGGTTCGGGAGGACGCCCGGAGGCCGCCGAGTCGGCCCAGCCTGGCTTCATCAGGGGCAACGACAGGGGGGGATGGGCATAGGGGGGGATGCATCGACCCCCAATCGCCCATTGATCGCCGATAGGGGCCCAATAGCCTCAACCTGCCCAGGAAGGTGCGGACTCGCTCTCGGAGGCCTATCGCCGATCTATCGACGATGTATCGCCGATCCCAGGTCGACGTATCCCCCCCTGTGCCCATCCCCCCTATCGCTGCCCCTAACTTCAGGACGCTCTAAGGTCCCCCCGAAGGACCTCCGGGTTCCCCGAGCCCAGGGTCGGGGGAGCGTAAGACCCGGGTTTGCCAGGACTCGGGTTCGCCATCGTTTTTTGACGACCGCGCCTCGGATTTTGACGAGGAGGAGTTTCGTGGGATGTCTGCAGCGGGAGGCCTCGTCAAAATGCAGGGTCGGCCTCGTCATTTTTTTGACGACCTCGTCGGGGATTTCCGAGTCCCCCGTACCCGGGTCTTACGTCTCCCCGACAGGGGCAGCACAGCTTCCCAGAGCTCCCCCGCTTCCCAGAGAGCCCCAGACCGCCTCTGGGGGCCCAGGTCGCCCGAGGGCGGCCCGAAGAGGCCACGGGAGCGCCCCAAGACGATCCCAGACCTTAAGTCGGGCATGTCCCTCTACAGGAGGAATTTTCAAGAATAGTCAACAAATAGTCTGCGGGCGATTTTTTTGTTATCATGTTTGACTATTTCATTTCGGGCGAGCTCGGGACTATCTTTCACTTTTCGTCCAGAACCCGCCTGTAGGAGGACACGCCCGACCTAACCCAAACCATCCACATCAGTCAACACCAAAACAAGATGCCGCAATCACGTTAATACTCCTCCGTAGGGTGCGTTGGCATGTCGCCCGGCGCTGGCATGGGTGCTCCAGATTTCGTAAGAGAGGGAGGGGGGTCTCATTTCGGGGGGGGGCTCTTCCAGGCCATCTTGGAGGGCCTGGGGGGTCTGGGGACGATGGTTTGGAGGGTTCTCCCACGGGGGAGGTCTGAAATGGCTTGTCTTGGAGGGTCCAGACCCCCTCCCTTTTATTACGAAATCTGGAGTGGGCATAGTCCCCGCATGTGCCCCGCCTGTGCGCGGGCCCCTCTGTCTGACATTGTTGCTGTGCGCACGGCACCGTCTTCATTCCCCTCCTCCTCCTCCTCCTCCTCCTCCTCCTCCTCCTCCTCCTCCTCCTGCCCCAAGAGGGCCCCACAGCGGCCGAGGTCGGCCCCACGACGGCCCCGGAATCTCCAGTGACGGCCGAAGCGAGGCCCAGGATGCCTCCAACTCCGAAACGGCACATGCCGTTACAATCATGGTTTGTTTTCATTGATTTGCACAGAGTGTCTACTCCAGACCCGCCCCGGCCCCCCACCCACCAGCCAGCGCGCCCCCTCCCAGACCACCATCCCCCCACCCACCAGCCAGCGCGCCCCCTCTGCCCCGACCCTTTTATTTTGGCACCGCACCCCCACCCCCCATCCCGCGCGCCCCCTCCGCATCCCCCCACCCACCAGCCAGCGCGCCCCCTCCGCCCCGACCCTTTAATTTCGGCACGGCACTCCCCCCCCATCACGCGCGCCCCCTCCGCATCCCCCCCACCCACCAGCCAGCGCGCCCCCTCCGCCCCGACCCTTCTATTTCGGCACGGCATTCCCCCCCTATCCCGCGCGCCCCTCCGCATCCCCCCCACCACCAGCCAGCGCGCCCCCTCTGCCCCGACCCTTTTATTTCCCACCGCATCCCCCCCACCCCCCAGCCAGCGCGCCCCCTCCGCCCCGACTCTTTTATTTCGGCACGGGACTCCCCCCCTTTAATCCCGCGCGCCCCTCCGCATCCCCCCCACCCACCAGCCAGCGCGCCCCCTCCGCCCCGACCTTTTTTATTTCGGCACGGGACTCCCCCCCTTAATCCCGCGGGCCCCCTCGGCATCCCCCCCACCCACCGCCAGCGCGCCCCCTCCGCCCCGACCCTTTTGGTACGCCCCCCCTCCCCCCACGGCCAGCCCAGCTCCTCCTCGCCCGCCAGCCAGCGCGCTCCCCCGCCCCGCCCTGCAGACCCCCGTTCGGCATCTTCGCATATGGAATGTTGCTCCCTCCCTCTATTCCCCCTCCTCCTCTACTGACTCCAATTCCTGCTCCCGTCGCTCCCCTTTCCTCCTCGCCCTCCTCCCTCCTCGCCCTCCCTCCCCCATTCTCTCTCTCTCTCTCTCTCGCTCGTTCTCTCTCTCTCTCTCTCTCTTTCTCTCCTCGTCCTCGTCCTCCCGTGTCCTCATTTCTTCAGTCGTCATTCGCTTCCCCCGCTTCCAGCCCCTCATGATCCTCCCCCATCTTCCTCCCCCGCCTCCTTTTTCTCGTCCTCCGTTTCCCCTCTCCCTCCTCCGCCTCCCCCTCCCCCTCCTCCTCCTCCTCCTCCTCCTCCTCCTCCTCCTCCTCCTCCTCCTCCTCCTGCTCATCCTGCTCATCTCTCTCCGATCTATGCAAGAGCCATGGCGCGCGTGCCACTTGGAGCCTGTTTTTTTTTAGACTCTGGCAAGTTTACTTGCATGGACGGGGGGGGGGGGGGCTGAGCCTGAAGCAAGCCCGGGGGGGGGTGCGCGGAAATCACGCAAGTCGAAAGGCATTTGCACGCTAGTATTCGCTTGAAGAGGGGCGAGGGGGGGGAGGGCGAACGCCATGCAAGTAAACTTGCCTGAATCAAAAAAAAACAGGCTCCTGCTGATCTGCGCCGGCTCCCCTCGTCGGACGTTCGATCACTGACGGCCCAGACGGCCCCCCGGGGGCAACTCGAGAGGGGCCTCGCCTGCCCCGGGCGAGCCCCAAGAGACACCACTCGGCAACGGGAACATATACCCCTCGGTCGTTGAAAGTAGGTATTTTTGGATTCCCAGATTCCAATCTACTTTCAGCGCCTTCCTACTTCAAGAGTCGAGTGGTTTTCCCTCTTCCCTCCTCTTCAGGAGGCGGGGCGGAAACCCGATCTATTTCCAACGCCTTCCTACTTCATGTTTCTACCCACTTCTTCCGACCGATGGGTACTCCAGATTTCGTAATAAAGGGAGGGGGGTCTCATTTCGGGGGGGGGTCTCTTCCAGGCTATCTTGGAGGGCCTGGGGGGGTCTGGGGACGATGTTTTGGAGGGTTCTCCCACGGGGGGGGGTCTGAAATGGCTTGTCTTGGAGGATCCAGACCCCCTCCCTTTTGTTACGAGATCTGGAGTATCGGGTATGGCCAGGACCCCGGGTAAGGGGGCCCGGTTAGTGGTAGCGCCCTGGAGCCTTCGAATTGGCCAGAGTCACGAGACCAGGTTTGCCATAGTTGGTATTTTTTTTTCGGGTGACGGTAGTTCCGGTGAGTGGAAATGGGACGGGGGGGCGCCCCCTGGTACAGATCATTAAACCAGGTTCCACTAAACCCAGTTCTACCAGCGCCCGAATATACATGACCAGTGGCGGGCTGCTCTTCAATCCTGGGACTTTTTGATGGTCGGGGACGACGCTGGGGTGGTGTGGTGTATACTTTGTTTCCCCGACGTCCCAGGGAAACAACGAAACATGTATAAAAACAGGGTCTCATATACACCAGGAGCCACTCTTCAGTGCAAGTTGCAATGCAGGGCCGGAAAAGGCGTCGGTGTATGGAGCTCGATTCCCTAAAAACGACACCCTGGGTCGGCCCAAACCGGTCCCATAGGACCTCCAGATGTACCAAGAGAACCCTAGCAAGAATCCAGACAGCACCATACATTCCCAAGGCGGCCCAAGAGGCCGCCCCCCAGAGAGCTCCGTGCCCCCCAAGGGGATGACGAAGATATACACATTGTTCATTTCTAATTCTTCCAAAACTATTTTTTGATTTGTTTGGGGGCCAAGATCTTTTCATTTCTAAGTGTTCTATCCTGGGCCTCTTCCTGGCCACTAGGGGGCCAGGAACAATTAGAAACGAGCACAAGTTGAAATGATCACGATTAGAAATGAACGACGTGTATCACTCGCTTACTGCATGCAGTCTCGGGTCAAAGTTGTTGGTCTACACCCTCTTTTTCAGCATAACACAGAGCACAATCGGCGCTAGGATTACCTGTCAACGCCGTGATGTGTTATTGCGTGCCGTTATGTGGACGTGATGCAGCATTCAAGGAACCTATGCTTGCGCACCGATTTGCAATTGATTATTCCCTTGAGAAGGCATCTCGCGACAAATGCGACGTCGTCTCACTTGGCTGATCGTGCCGAAGCATGTTGCCAGCCATTATATGGTAATTTGGTGCCTTCGCAGTTTGTAACCGAGGTACCAACGAAGAATTGTGGGCCTGCGAGTCGTCCCATGCTCTTCTTCAGTTCATCCCTACTTACTTCTTAATTTGTGTTTACTCAGCTCCCGCACCAGAGCGTCATCTTTCCCCGGTTTGGCGTCTTTCTTTCCATCCTTGGACGCAAGGTTCATTTGCCAACATATTGAATTGGCAGTTGTTGCGCACGTGTAGGTTTTGTACAGCGTGTCAAAGCACATTTGCCTGCACACCGCGATACCCGTGAATCTGTTGATTTCGTCGAGACGTATCTCGCGACAAGTGCGACGTCGTCTCACGTGGTTAATCGTGCCGAAGCATGCTGCCATCCAATCAGGTGGGTGCCCTCGCAGCTGCTGGCCTTAAGTTACAGGCGTGTTGAATCCCCAAAAAGTTGACTAGGGTTTTGCAGTGAGAATATGCCACTTTAGAGAATGTGTGTAGCTAGAAGCTCTTTTCAATCCCATTCGGGATACGGTATGGCGCGATCCACGTGAGGGGTGAGCCGAATTGGGGCGGGAACGGTAGCAGGACGTGATCTCTGGGGCCGTCATGTGGAGGCCGTTGTGGGGCACGGTCCGCGCGAGAGGTTTGCTAGACTGAGCAGCGCAGCGTGCAGCAGGCAGCACAACAACAGCGCGGCGGCAGGAACCTCGACCTTGCGAATTTGGACGCGCCCCGATAAACGGGGGCCTACGTCAGTCAGTATCAGTGCCCAGGCGGGACACGTTGCCCGATCTCGGGTGGGAGTCCCTTCGCCAGGCGAGACAAAACACCACGGCCAGCACGTGTGGCGCCCGCAGGAGGGCATACGCTGGCCAAGGCCTGAACTTTGTCGACACAGTGCCGACCACATGCATTGCAAATCAAAACTCCACACAAGCAGTCGAGCTGATGACTGCGATGCACCCGGGGATACTGTAGCAGAGGTGGGCGAAGACCACCTCAGGGCCATCACGCCAAAGCGGCCTCCCCGTGCATTTCCCAGGCCAGAAATCAGAGAGTCGGCCAAGCAAGGCCTCAAGCGTACGTCGACACACCTGGCATCGTAGCAGACAGTCATACGAACCACCGCGTGGCCAGCCTCACGAAGACGCTGCCGCCGTACAATGTCAGAGGGCAACACCCTCGGCCGAGGGGGGTCCCTACCGACGCGATCGGCCTTGTTGCGGGCACAGGTGAGGCGAACCTCCCGATTCACATCAGGCAAGCGGTGCAAAACTTGGGAGGTTAGCGGATCAAGATCATTTACCAGCGTGTCATGTTCGCGATCTATTTCCCCGTTGGCAGCGGCCACTCCAGCAAAAAGTCAGCACAGGCATGTAACAAAGTGTTCACTCTCACTCAAGCCCCGGGCCTCACGCAACGAGGTGGATGCATGCACCTTCGTCCACAATAGTTCAACCTTTCCACAACGAAGATCCAAAGCATCCCATATTATCCGAAAAGCCGTCCTCTGCCTGAGTCTGATCTTCCAAGCACACCTCCTCGGCCCCACCGTAGACTTGCATCTGGGTGTTTGACCACCTCTGAAGCACGAAAAGGTATACCAAGCCTCTGAAACCCATCCATCGCAAGCCGCTGCAACGAAACACTCGAGGCCACCACAACACTCTTGGTGGACACTTTGCAGCCGCAGGACGTCACGTCCTGAAAAAAAGAAAGAACAGCAGCGGGCACGACACCCATGATATATCTGCTCGTGCCTAGTGCAAACTGCGTGACGTCATCGACATAGGACTGGGTGGGGACAGGAGGGATGCGATGATAAGCTCTATGTAATGTATCATGCAACAATGCGTTGACCCATGGCATGGACTGCGCACAGCCCGCCAGGATAGAGATTCCAGCAGGGATAACCTTAGACAACATGCCTTCAACCTCCAAGACACGAGGGGCGGAGTGCACAAGGATCCCAAGACAGAGCAGCACCGGCGGGTAGTCCAGCTCCAAAGCGAGTTGAACCAACAGAGATCGCCACACTATCAAGCAACGTGCCCACGTCCCAGTGGACGGCTACGGATTCAAAATTGTGACGAGCAGCAAGTTCACAGCAAAAGGATTGGAGGAGGGCACTTTGAAGTGCCGACGAGCCCTTGATAGCACAATCACAGAAACCCAGGTGCTTACGATTCCAGTCATCAATCGAACCACCACGCATGCGCACATACACGCGGTAACATGTCACACATTTAGACACAGCTTGCTCCTCTCCATCACTCATTGGTAACATCGCCATCATTTTCAGCAAGCACTGGACAAGACAAGTCAGATCACTCTCAATGTGGCGAAAGATCTGCAGGACCCCGTCAGGCGCATGGCCAGGTAAAGATTGCCACCTGCGAGGAGACCATTGATCCACTCCGACCGCAACAGAGGTAGAGAAGCAATGACAAGCCTGAATGAGGTCACGCGCCTGAATATCAGGCGCCTCAAGAGCAGCGAGTTTTGCATAGGCCCTCAATTCGTCCAACGAATCGTTGAGCAACCGAAGTCGAACACTGTCTGGGGCCCACCAGCTTCCCCACAGCTCTTCGCGATGCTTCATCGTGTCCCTGGGATTGTGCACAAGTCCATTGAATCCTTTCAAATACTGGACTGTGGCTCGATCGTCGACCTTCAGCCGCCGATGTAGCTTCGGAGCCCCACCAGAAAGACAGGATCGAAGCCACTCACGAGTGCCTGCCTCAGTACCAGCGCGAGCTGTGCGCCAAGCCTGCTGGCACACGACAATGGCATTATCAACCAACTCCTACACCTCTGACGCCTCCCCAGAGATCCCCGAGAGAGCACCAGACCACCACGCAGCCTCATCAGGGTCTCGCAGGGGCTCGAAGTGGGTAAGAGTCTCGCCCGACAGCTGGTGCAAGGGAGCCTTCAGATCCGCGGTGCGTTTGCCACTGGGTGCACGACGCAGGCGCTTCAAATAGCAGCGCAAGCGAGAATGCACAAGAGACCAGAAACAGAAGTAACCACAGGATAAGCACTGCTCCCTAGTTCCACGTCGACGAAGAGATCCAGAGTACTTCGCAATCCCAAGACAACGTCCTCAAGCTTTGCCCACATCAATAGCAGCACAAGCTCTGGAAGCCAACAAGTACTCAATGGACCTGGACCACAAAGCATAATACGCAGACAACTCAGGAGACAAGAACTCCGCCGCGTGCCTCAAGAAGGCATCCGAACCATCCTCATACTTATTCACCTTCAAGTCATCTTGGAGGGCCATGTTACAGCAATACAACCACACATGATCAGGACCAGCGGCGGCAGGAAGAGGCGTTGGAGGCAGACGGTGGAAGGCGACGAGACGCGCGGCGCAGCGGGGAGCACGCGGGGTCCCAACAGCACAAGAGCATCGGGAGGCACGGCCACACATGCCGCACGGGTCTGCCCCGTTCTTGCTCACAGGGTTCGGAGTGCGCCCCTGCCCCGCCCAGAACAACCAGGGTGACATGGGTTGCACAGGTTTGTCCCGATGGCGCCCTGACTCGTATCCAATGAGTTCGACCCTGCCTTGCAGGATTGGGGACACATACGTTTCACAGGCTTGTCCTGACGGCGGCGCGACTCTGTTTCGATGGGTTTCCACCCTCTCCCAAACAGCGCGGGAGACGCGGGTTGCACAGGCTTCTATGGATGCCCCAATTTGTTTCCAACGCGTCCCGCCAACGGAAAGAGCCCACCAAGGCCCCAGAAGCAAGCCAGCGTCCACTCGTCCTCACAATGGCGCGCACTCGCCGCGCAGCGTGCGTGTCCATAGTTGTCACCCATGGGCGCTCGGGGAGCACGCCTGCGCTACATTTGATCGCTGTTGTTCCCCAAGCAGTGTTTTAACACTGAAGGGGTCCTGGCGGACGCAGAAGAGATCGGCGAAAGTGCCCGGCCGATTTCGGTGGGCGGCTCTCGGCGGGCGGCTTCCAGTGGGCGCCCCCTCAAGAGATTGGCGAAGGCAGCCGGCCCATTCTTTTGGGCGACGCTCGGCGGGCGGCTGTCGGCGGGCGCCCCCCCTTGTCTCTTCTTCTCTCTCTCTCTCTCTCTCTTGATATCTCTCTATATCAGTGCTGCCGGTGGGCGCTCCCTCTCTCTCCCTCTCTTTCTCTCTTTCTCTCTCTCTCTCTCTCTCTTTTTCTCTCTTTCTTTCTTCTGGCATCTCTCTACATAAGTCTCACTCTTTCGTGATCCCCCGATGCGCAATACGTCGTCGAATCGTTGTGTATGATGTTGTTCTCCGCCTTATGCAGTCGCTCTCACTGTCTTTCTATCACTCCCTTCTCTCTGCCTCTCTCTCTCTCTCTCTCTTTCTCTTTCTCTCAGTAGTTCTTTATATGTGTTTCCTTTTTTTGGTACGCAATTTATTATCTACTCGTCGTGATGATGTTTTCCTCCGTGTTCTGCAATATCTCCCTCTCTCTCCCATTCCCCTCTCTCTCTCCCCCTCTCTCTCTCGTGGTATCTTTTCATACCTATCTCACTTGTTCGTTTTCCCCCCGCTACGCCGTACATGATTCCCCAATCAGTGCTTGCACTGAAGGGGTCCTGGCGGATATTCCCCAATCAGTACTTGCACTGAAGTGGTCCTAGCGGATATTGAAACAGAAGGCGAATGTTTCACGCCGATTTGGGTGGCAGGCCGGGTTCCAGGGTTCCCGGTTCTGGGTTCCCGGGTTCCCAGTTCTTGGGCCGATTTCGGTGGGCGGCGAGGTTCCCAGGTTCCTGGGTTCCTGCTCGATCTTCTTATCAATCGGTCTCAGCCTCGATCTCATTTCCCACTTCTCTATCGATATCACCATCGATTTCACAATCGATCTCACAATCGATCTCGCAAGCGATCTCGCTAGAGATCGCACGAGCGATCTCGCGATAGATCTCTCTATCGATCTCATTGAATCGATTTTACTCTCGGGCTCACGATCGACCTTACAATCGTCAACTATCGATTCCACTATCGATCTCATTATCGATCTCAAAATCGATCGCAAGATACATATGATATGACTAATTTTCAAATCATCCATTTATTGGGTTTTCTCAGGTTAATATTATATGTTTGTGTTTCTTCCCCGCGCTATGCAATATCTACCTCTCTTCATCTTTCTTGATATCTCTCTATCCCCCAATCAGTGCTTGCACTGAAGGGGTCCTAGCGGAAGTTGAAGATTTGGCGAAAGTTTCCCGCCGATGTTGGTCGCACATTGGGTTCCAGGGTTCCCGGTTATTGGTTCCAGGCCGATTTCGGTGGGCGGCGGGGTTCCCCGGTTCCCGGGTTTTTGGTCCATCTTATCAATCGGTTTCACCATCGATCTCAGTACCCACTTCTCTATTGATCTCACCATCGATCGATCTCACAATCGATATCATAAGCGATATCACTATAGATCGCACGAGTGATTTCGCGAATGAGCTCACTATCGATCTCATTGAATCGACTTCCAATCGTCCTCACTATCGACTTAACTATCGATCTCACTATCGATCTCACAATATATCTCAAGATCCGTATTATTATTTGTTCAAACCATCCACTGATTTGGGTTTTCCTTTGGTGTTATGTATGTATTACATATAGGGCTCTCTTGCGAAACTGCGGCCAGGCATGGTGCTTGCAAAATTTCCGGGCCATCCATTGACTGGGGTTACTCTCCAGTGTAATTATTGCCCGTTGTTTCCGCATTTGATGCCCCGTATCATATCCCGAATGAGGTTGTTGTGTGTTCCCTGTAGAGCCTTGATCATCCCATCGTAATCTTATATGCTCGCTCTCGCCAGCAGCATTGAGGCAGCAACATACCGCATCACTCCCAACATCTCCCATCATTACTCTCATTCTCAATCAGGGTGAAGTGTACCTTCTGCTCTCCCATAGCATCGCTGGTTCGTAAAACACTGGTGGGGGGCCCTCCCCAAGAGTGCCCACCGCAGCGTGTGAGCCCGAGCGGGATAGCGGATCCTTTTGAAATAACGTGGTAGAGCGACTCCTTCAGGGTTCCGATGTTGATGGGTGATCTCAGGGTAGATGGAGGGGTCGGGAGCAAACCGGAACCCAGGTGCCGCATCGGAGGATCGGGCGTCTAGGTTGGTGATTGGAGATCCCGAGGCGGCCCTTCAAGACGCGGAGTATACGCCACATTGTCGGGCGGTGTCCTCGTCCTCCTCATCCTCCTCCTCCTCCTCCTCCTCCCCCCCCTCCCCCTCCCCCTCCCCCTCCCCCTCCCCCTCCTCCTCTCCTCCTCCTCCTCCTCCTCCTCCTCCTCCTCCTCCTCCTCCGCTACCGCCCGCCCGATATGCCAGTTGTCGAGATCTGAGGCCTTCTGAAAGCGTCGGGAGGCCCAGAGGCCCGCCGAAGAGACCAAAGCCACTGAAAAATCGCAGAGCATCCAAGATGTGAAACTGGAAGTGCTTACTGCGAAGGCCTTACGGCCGATGCCGCCGACCCTGAGAACGACGAAGATGAAAGCGAGGGGGGGGGGGCAGGGGGAGGAGGATGAGTGGGAGGTGGAGGAAGGGTGGAGGAGGTGGATGAGGGAGGAGGAGGGGGGAGAGGGATGTGGAGGAGAAGCAAGAGGAGGAGAAGGAGGCAGAGGAGAGCAGGAGGAGGGGCAGCAGAGGGCGGAGGGGTGAGGAGGAGGAGGAGGAGGAGGAGGAGGAGAAAGAGGAGGAGGCCAGAGGCTTTCTTGGGACAGCCTGGGGCTCTCTTGAGGCCGTCTTGGGCCTGCCAGGGCTCCTCTTGCGCCGTCTGGAGGCGCTCTTGAAGGCCTCCTGGGCAATTTCGGGCTCTCCTGGGCTGTCTTGGGGCAATCTTGGAGGCTTCTTCGGCCGTCTTGAGCTGACGGAAGTCCGAAGCGAAAATTTTTCAATCATTTAATGAGATTGTTGACTTTTGTCTTTTCGGGTACTCCAGAGGGTCCTGTTAGAGCCCTCTTGGGCTGTCTTGGGCCATCTTGGCGGTCTTGGTGGCCTTCCTGGGCCGTCTTGGATTCCTCCGAAGGCCCTCGTGGGCTAGCTTGGGGCTCTTTTGGTGCGGTCCTGGGCCATCTAAGGCCCTTCTTGCACCGTCTTGATGCCGTCTTGGAGGCCTCTTGGGTCATTTCGGAGGTCGTTTGGGCCGTTTGGGAGCAATCTTGGAAGCTTCTAGGGCCGTCTTGAGCGGACGGATGTTCGCAGCGAGAATCGTTCAAAAATTGTTGAGGCGATCGGTGATGTTTGCTTCTTCGGGCCTTCTGGAGGATCCTTTTGGAGCTCTCTTGGGCGATTCGGATGGCTTCTCGGACCGCCTTGAGGTCATCTTGGGCCGTCGTGCCGTCTTGGAGCCATCGCTCTTTCGAGGCCATCGTGTCCCTCTTGGAGACTCTTTGAAAGCCTCTTGGCCAGCTTGGCGGCCATCTGGCAGGTCTTGGAGCCGTCTTGTGGCCGTCTTAGGGCCCTCTCGGGCTGTCTTGGGGCCATCGTGGAGGCGTTTTGGGCGCTCCTGGGGCGATCTCGGGGGCTTCTTGAGTCGTCTCGGGCCGTCTGCAGGCCAACACGGAGCGAATCTCAAGAAGCATTGGACAACATAAAGAAAATCGATGAGCATCCAAATTGTGAAACTGGAAATGACTCCCCATATCCTAAGGATTGGGGTTCTTGTTCCCCATATCCTAAGGATTGGGGTTCTTGTTATTACTCTGACGCCTCCCACTCCTCCTCCTCCTTCTTCCTCCCGCTCGCGCCTCCCTCCTCCCAATGATAATCACCAGATAAGACAAGACAAGATAAGATACTACAAGATAAGATAAGATAGCACAAGATATGATAAGAAGAGATTTCAAGATAAGATAAGATAAGTTAAGCTCACACTCGCACTCTCTCATGATCACAAAACGCTGCCAGGGGCATCATTTGGGAGCCCCAAGGGGGAGCCACCCTGGCTGATCTCACGAGCCCGTTCGCGCCGATTTTGGTGGGACGTCTCAGCTAGAATTGCCGTTTGGCGCCCCCAACATGTATCTCTTGAGAGCCTCATGGTCACAAAACGCTGCCAGGGGCATCATTTGGGAGCCCCAAGGGGGAGCCACCCTGGCTGATCTCACGAGCCCGTTCGCGCCGATTTTGGTGGGACGTCTCAGCTAGAATTGCCGTTTGGCGCCCCGAACATGTATCTCTTGAGAGCCTCATGGTCACAAAACGCTGCCAGGGGCATCATTTGGGAGCCCCAAGGGGGGCCACCCTGGCTGATCTCACGAGCCCGTTCGCGCCGATTTTGGTGGGACGTCTCAGCTAGAATTGCCGTTTGGCGCCCCCAACATGTATCTCTTGAGAGCCTCATGGTCGCAAAACGCTGCCAGGGGCATCATTTGGGAGCCCCAAGGGGGAGCCACCCTGGCTGATCTCACGAGCCCGTTCGCGCCGATTTTGGTGGGACGTCTCAGCTAGAATTGCCGTTTGGCGCCCCCAACATGTATCTCTTGAGAGCCTCATGGTCACAAAACGCTGCCAGGGGCATCATTTGGGAGCCCCAAGGGGGAGCCACCCTGGCTGATCTCACGAGCCCGTTCGCGCCGATTTTGGTGGGACGTCTCAGCTAGAATTGCCGTTTGGCGCCCCCAACATGTATCTCTTGAGAGCCTCATGGTCACAAAACGCTGCCAGGGGCATCATTTGGGAGCCCCAAGGGGGAGCCACCCTGGCTGATCTCACGAGCCCGTTCGCGCCGATTTTGGTGGGACGCCTCAGCTAGAATTGCCGTTTGGCCTCCCCAACATGTATCTCTTGAGAGCCTCATGGTCACAAAACGCTGCCAGGGGCATCATTTGGGAGCCCCAAGGGGGAGCCACCCTGGCTGATCTCACGAGCCCGTGACGAGAGAGAGAGAGAGAGAGAGCAATAGAGAGAGAGAGAGAGAGAGAGGAGCGAGAGAGAGGGAGAGGAGAGAGAGAGCAAGAGCAAGAGCAAGAGCAAGAGCAAGAGCAAGAGAGAGAGAGGAAGAGAGAGAGAGAGAAGGAAGCGAGAGAGAGAAGGAGAGGAGAGAGAGAGAGAGAGAGAGAGAGGAGAGAGAGAGAGAGAGAGAGAGAGAGAGAGAGAGAGAGAGAGGAGAGAGAGAGAGAGAGGGGAGTTGAGAGAGGAGACAGGCGAGAGAAAGAGAGAACAGAGAAGAGAGAAGAGAGAGCGCGAGAGAGAGAGAGAGAGAGAAGAGAGAAGAGAGAAGGAGAGAGAGAGAGGAGATATAGAAGAGAGAGAGAGAGAGAGAGAGAGGAGAGGGAGAGAGAGAGAGGAGAGAGAGAGAGAGAGAGAGAGAGAGAGAGAGAGAGAGAGAGAGAGAGAGAGAGAGAGAGAGAGAGAGAGAGAAGAGAGAGAGAGAGAGAGAGAGAAGAAAAAGAGAGAGAGAGAGAGAGAGAGAGCGAGAAGAGAGAGAGAGAGAGAGAGAGAGAGAGAGAGAGAGAGAGAGAGAGAGAGAGAGCGAGAGACGAGAGAGAGAGAGAGAGAGAGAGCAGAGAGAGAGAGAGAGAGAGAGAGAGCGGGAGAGAGCGAGGGAGAGCGAGAGAGAGCGAGAGAGAGCGAGTGAGAGCGAGAGAGAGAGAGAGAGATCGGACAAGTAGGCGGACCAGGGTCCGTCCGCGAGGCGCACTGCGGTGCGACAACTCGCTAAACACTATTTGCGGCGGTGCAGCCTTTAGATACGAGGGCGGGCAACAAAAAAACCCTCCCCCGGCGCAGTGCGACAGACGCTAAAGACGGCGGACAGACGGTGATGATCTCACGTGTCAGACCGCGTAGAGAAAGAGGCCCCAACAAGAAAGGCGACGTGCTGACACGTGGCTAGGCGGCTTGGCAGACCGCCAGTTGGGCGCTCGGCCGCAAAGCGGCGCGCAGTGACGGGGCACCCCCCGCCCCCACGCCCTGACACCGTGGACGCGGAGCCACGCGTACTCACGGGCAGGCAGAAAGGAGGAGATTAGCGCGGGGCACCAGGTGGAGCGCCGCGGAACGATGACAGCATAGCTTGGATGGTGAGTGACGGCACGGCACCATCGGGCGAGGCCGTGAGCAGCTCGGCAAAGGCTCGCCCAGCGCTGTGGAGGCGCTGGAGTAGAGGGCCTTGGCGAGCTTGGGCGGCGGCGAGGTCCGCGGCGAGAGCAACGCACCTCTGCTGGAGAGCAGCCATAGCCTGGGACAGCTCGGTTTCGCGGTCGGTGAGGGGTGGCTGCTCAGTGCCAGCGGCCGAGAGCCTCGAGACAGAGGCGAGGTCCTCGGTACGCCTGTCCAAATGGTGGACTAGCGTAGTGCGGCACCCTGTACGCTGTCGTCCGTCACCCTTGAAGGGTGACTGGAGGGGCACACGCGACCCCAGGGCTGGAGCCGCTAGGGCCACGCCCCGAGAGGTCGGGAGAGCCGCTTCCTCTCGCTCAGCAACGATGGAAGCGTGGACGGGGCACGAGGGCCTGTCTGGTTTAGTGCCCTGCGGGGGGGCTGAAGCCGCCCCCGCGGGCTGCCGCCGGTGGGGGGGCGGAGTGGTTTGCGCGGTGGGGCCAATCATGATGCCGTGCAAGGGCTCTGAGGTCGGTCGCGTAGAAGGTTGGCGTCTCGGTAGGGCGGCATGGTCGGCAGCGTGTGGTATCGGCGGTGCGTCCTCTATGCCACTCAGTCCGCGGGGGCCACCCAGGTCGTGGTCGGCGTCTTGGCGGTGGCCGATATCATCGTATGTGGGCGATGTCGCTCTCGGGGACGGAGTCGCAGTAGGGATCGAGAGGTTGCCCGACGGGGCCGGGTTTTCGCTGGCTGGTCCGTCGTCCAAAGCGTCCGATCCCCCACCGAAGCTGAACAGGTCATCCTCCTGTTCGTCAGCGTCTTGAAAGTGAGCGGCGTTGTCATGTGGGTGCGCTGCCGCTCTCTATGGCGGAGTCGGGGGCGCCGTGCGGGTGCCCGACGAGGCAGGGTTGACGCTGGCTGGCCCGTCGCCCAGGAAGTCGAGGCCCCCACCAAAGCCGAACGGGTCGTCCTCCTGTTCGTCGAATATCGCCCGTTGGGCCTCGGCCCAGAGCTCGTCCGGGTTCTGTGGGATGTCTGGTCCAGCCGCGGGTGGTGCCGGGTCAGACAGCAGGGGATTTGGTTCCATTTTGTTGAGTTCCGCAGCTGTGAACCCAGCCCTGCGGTGTGGGAGGGGGAGTGTGCGGTGTCTACGCTCGTAGATGGCGACAGCGACTCCATGGAGCACGGTCGCTTGGCGATGTCGTGTTTTGGCAGCTTCGACAATGTCGTCTGGAAGGTTATGAGTACGTGCCGCCGCTGTGGCGAGGGCGTCAGCCTGACGATTGAACTCCTCCGCGATGGCCCGATGAGCCCGAGGTCGATGCCC
>CAUYUJ010000370.1:230000-239686 GCA_963575745.1 Prorocentrum cordatum | reverse complement strand
TAACCGGATGCAACAGTCACACACTTCGTGCTCTTCGACATCCCAGAACGCCCTTCCCGGGCCACATTCTGGAGGGCCGGATGCAACAGTCACACACTTCGTGCTCTTCGAGTTCCCAGAACTCCATTCCCGGGCCACATTTTGGATGCCCGGAGCCAACTGTAGGCCACTTCGTGCTTTTCTATTTCCCAGAACTCCATTCCCGGGCCACATTTTGAATGCCCGGAGCCAACTGTAGGCCACTTCGTGCTCTTCGAGTTCCCAGAACTCCATTCCAGGGCCACATTTTGAATGCCCGTAGCCAACTGTAGGCAACTTCGTGCTCTTCGACTTCCCAGAACTCCCATTCCTGGGCCACATTTTCAGCAGGGGCAAGAGCACGACGAGTAGGAGGACGAGCAAGACCAGGAGGACGAGGACGAGCAGGAGCAGGACGAGGAGCAGGAGGAGCAGGAGAAGAAGGACGAGCAGGAGGAGGAGGAGGACGAGCAGGAGGAGGAGGACGACCAGGAGGAGGAGGACGACCAGGAAGAGGAGGAGGAGGAGGAGGAGGGGAGGGGGAGGACTACCAGGAGGAGGAGGAGGAGGAGGAGGAGGAAGAGGAGGAGGAGGAGGAGGACGAGGAGGAGGAGGAGGAGGAGGAGGACGAGGAGGAGGAGGGGGGGGGGAGAGTACCAGGAGGAGGAGAACGAGGACCACCAGGAGGAGGAGGAGGAGGAGGAGGAGGAGGAGGAGGAGGAGGAGGAGGAGAAAACACCAGGAGGAGGAGGACGAGCAAGACGAGGAGGACGAGAACGAGGACGACCAGGAAGACCAGGAAGAGGAGGAGGAGGAGGAGGAGGGGAGGGGGAGGACTACCAGGAGGAGGAGGAGGAGGAGGAGGAAGAGGAGGAGGAGGACGGAGGAGGAGGAGGAGGACGAGGAGGAGGAGGGGGGGGGAGAGCACCAGGAGGAGGAGAACGAGGACCACCAGGAGGAGGAGGAGGAGGAGGAGGAGGAGGAGGAGGAGGAGGAGGAGAGAGCACCAGGAGGAGGAGGACGAGCAAGACGAGGAGGACGAGAACGAGGACGAGCAGGAGGAAGAGGAGGAGGAGGAGGAGGAGGAGGAGCAGGAGAAAGAGGAGGAGGAGGAGGAGGCAGGCTGAGGCTGAGGCTGTGACTGCGACTGCCGTTGCCGCTGCGACTGTCATCGCGAATGCGACTACGACTGCGAGAACAGCAGAATTCGACAACTGGATTTTTACCTAACAGCGAAGACTGATAGGTTTCTAGTGGGATCAAAAGAGAGCAGCAGATCACTCCACAGGGGGGTCCGGGCAGGTGTTGGGAGTTGCCGGGCGGCAGGTGCCGGGCTCGTTTTTCACCAACAGTCACACACTTCGTGCTCTTCGACTTCCCAGAACTCCATTCCCAGGCCACATTCTCAATACCCGGATGCAACAGTCACACACTTCGTGCTCTTCGAGATCCCAGAACGCCATTCCCGGGCCACATTTAGAATAACCGGATGCAACAGTCACACACTTCGTGCTCTTCGAGTTCCCAGAACTCCATTCCCGGGCCACATTCTGGAGGGCCGGATGCAACAGTCACACACTTCGTGCTCTTCGAGTTCCCAGAATTCCATTCCCGGGCCACATTTTGGATGCCCGGAGCCAACTGTAGGCCACTTCGTGGTCTTCGAGTTCCCAGAACTCCATTCCCGGGCCACATTTTGGATGCCCGGAGCCAACTGTAGGCCACTTCGTGCTCTTGGACTTCCCAGAACTCCATTCCTGGGTATGATTTTGAATGCCCGGAGCAAACTGTAGGCCACTTCGTGTTCTTCGAGTTCCCAGAATTCCATTCCCTGGCCACATTTTGAATGCTGAGGCAGGCTGATGCTGAGGCTGAGGCAGGCTGAGGCAGGCTGAGGCTGAGGCCGAAGCTGAAGGCAGACTGAGGCTGAGGCTGAAGCAGGCTGAGGCTGAGGCTGAGGGCTGCAGGCTGAGGCTGAGGCTGAGGCAGGCTGAGGCTGAGGCTGAGGCTGATGCAGGCTGAGGCTGAGGCAGGCTGAGGCTGAGGCCGAGGCTGAAGGCAGACTGAGGCTGAGGCTGAAGCAGGCTGAGGCTGAGGCTGAGGCTGAGGCAGGCTGAGGCTGAGGCTGAGGCAGGCTGATGCTGAGGCAGGCTGAGGCTGAGGCTGAGGCTGATGCAGGCTGAGGCTGAGGCAGGCCTGAGGCTGAGGCCGAGGCTGAAGGCAGACTGAGGCTGAGGCTGAAGCAGGCTGAGGCTGAGGCTGAGGCAGGCTGAGGCTGAGGCTGAGGCTGAGGCAGGCTGAGGCTGAGGCAGGCTGAGGCTGAGGCTGATGCAGGCTGAGGCAGAGGCAGGCTGAGACTGAAGCCGAGGCTGAAGGCAGATTGAGGCTGAGGCTGAGGCAGAGGCAGGCTGAGGCTGCGGCTGAGGCAGGCTGATGCTGAGGCAGGCTGAGGCTGAGGCTGAGGCTGATGCAGGCCGAGGCTGAGGCAGCCTGAGGCTGAGGCCGAGGCTGAAGGCAGACTGAGGCTGAGGCTGAAGCAGGCTGAGGCTGAGGCTGAGGCAGGCTGAGGCTGAGGCTGAGGCAGGCTGATGCTGAGCCAGGCTGAGGCTGAGGCTGAGGCTCATGCAGGCTGAGGCTGAGGCCGAGGCCGAGGCTGCAGGCAGACTGAGGCTGATGCAGGAGCAGGCTGAGGCTGAGGCTGAGGCAGGCTGAAGCTGAGGCTGAGGCTGATGCTGAGGCTGAGGCTGAGGCTGAGGCTAATGCAGGCCACTGCGACTGTCATCGCGAATGCGACTACGACTGCGAGAACAGCAGAACTCTACAACTGGATTCTCATCTGAATCTTAAGGGGGATGCTTCCAGATATGCTCCTACACATCGCTGTTAGGTTGCTTTGCCGGGATAATTTGACGGCTTTGGTGCCATCGTGGGGGCGTGTTACCCTTGGTATCCCGCTGTGGGGCCGTTCGAGCCGGGGGGGAAGAGACATCTTATGCGATAGGGGGACCCTCGTGTCGGAGGGTGGCGGGCTTTGAATGCTAACATTGGCTCTGTTATCGTCCTGATGTCCTCTGGCGTTGCGGACACGGGCGTGAAGGTACACTTTCTTGTGGCGTTTCTCTTACCATCTCTTTCCAAATTGGACCGGAGGAGGAGGAGGAGGACGAGGAGGAGGAGGAGGAGGAGGAGGAAGGATGAGGGGGATGAGGAGCGATGAGGAGCGCCTTTGTCGTCGTCGTCGTCGCCGCCGCCGCCGCCCGCCGGCGTCGTCGTCGTCGTCGTGGAGGGTCGAGGCTCGAGGCTGGAAGCCGAACGCGGGGGAGAGGACCACCCCGACCCGCGTTTCCCAAGTCGCGTCTGGCTGGAGTCTTGGAGGCGTCCTGGGGGCCTCCTGAGGGTTTGTTGGAGGCCTCCAGAGGGCCTTTTGGAGGCATCCTGAGGCCTCTTGAGGGCCTCTTGGGGGCCTCTTGGGGCCTTTGGGGGCGTCTTGGGGCCTCCCGGGGGCCTCTAAGGGCCGAGAGCTCGAAATTCTGTTTCGTGAACCCCCTGTTGGGGCGTTCTTGAAGCGTTCTTGGGGCCCTCTTGGGCCGTCTTGGAGGCCTCTTGGGCCGTCTTGGAGCCGTTTTGGGCCATCTTGGAGCCCTCTTGGGGGCCTCTTGGGCCCTCTTGGGGCGATCTTGGAGGCCTCTTGAGCCGTTTAGGGGCGTCGGGGAACCGAAAAGGTTGAAACGCCCAAATCTGTCCAAAACCTATGGAAAAAGCATTGTGTGTTTGCCTCTTGGGGCCCTCTTGGGAATGCACTTGGAGACCTCCTGGGCATCTTGGAGGCTTCTTGGGTCATCTTGGAGACCTCTTGGGCCGTCTGGAGGCCATCTTGGGCGTCGTGGAGCGATATTCGGGCGTCTCGGACCTCTCTTGGACCGTGTTGGGGGCGTTCTTGGGCCCTCTTGGGCCGTCCTGGAGGCTTCTGGGGCCGTCTTGGGCCGTCTTGGGGCCCTCTTGGGGGCCTCTTGGGCCCTCTTGGGGCGATCTTGGAGGCCTCTTGAGCCGTTGAGGGGCGTCGGGGAACCGAAAAGGTTGAAACGCCTAAATCTGTCCAAAACCTATGGAAAAAACATTATTTGTTTGCCTCTTGGGGCCCTCTTGGGAATGCACTTGGAGACCTCCTGGGCATCTTGGAGGCTTCTTGGGTCATCTTGGAGACGTCTTGGGCCGTCTGGAGGCCATCTTGGGCGTCGTGGAGCGATATTCGGGTGTCTCGGACCTCTCTTGGACCGTGTTGGGGGCGTTCTTGGGGCCCTCTTGGGCCGTCCTGGAGGCCTCTGGGGCCGTCTTGGAGCCGTCTTGGGCCGTCTTGGGGCCCTCTTGGGGGCCTCTTGGGCCCTCTTGGGGCGATCTTGGAGGCCTCTTGAGCCGTTTAGGGGCGTCGGGGAACCGAAAAGGTTGAAACGCCCAAATCTGTCCAAAACCAAAAGGACAGCACAGTTGTTTGCCTCTTGGGGCCCTCTTGGGAGTTCTCTTGGAGGCCTCTTGGGGCATCTTGGAGGCTTCTTGGGCCATCTTGGAGACGTCTTGGGCCGTCCGGAGGCCATCTTGGGCGTCGTGGAGCGATCTTCGGGCGTCTCGGACCTCTCTTGGACCGTGTTGGGGGCGTTCTTGGGGCCCTCTTGGGCCGTCTTGGAGGCCTCTGGGGCCGTCTTGGAGCCGTCTTGGGCCGTCTTGGGGCCCTTTTGAGGGCCTCTTGGGCCCTCTTGGGGCGATCTTGGAGGCCTCTTGAGCCGTTTAGGGGCGTCGGGGAAGCGAAAAGGTTGAAATGCCCAAATCTGTCCAAAACCTAGGAAAAAGCATTGATTTTTGCCTCTTGGGGCCCTCTTGGGAGTGCTCCTGGAGGCCTCTTGGGGCATCTTGGAGGCTTGTTGGGTCATCTTGGAGACCTCTTGGGCCGTCTGGAGGCCATCTTGGGCGCCGTGGAGCGATCTTCGGGCGTCTCGGACCTCTCTTGGATTGTGTTGGGGGCCTCTTGGGGCCCTCTTGGGGCGATCCTGGAGGATCTGGGGGAGTGTCCCGGGCGTGTCCGGGCGTGTCCCGGGCTCCTCTCGGGGTACTTTTGATCCAGGGACCCCCAGGGGCCGCCCCGCGCGCGCGAACCAGAAATACTGTTTACCAGTTACCGGAGATCTTAGCACGCCTCTGGCCCGTTGGGCCGGCGAATTTTCATCAGAGGAACAAGTAGTGAAGGATTCGACAGCGTGATGTTACAGCGTGGTGTCGGTCACAGCGTGGTGCCGCCAGTATGGCCCGCAGCGCCAGGTGGCGAACTATTATGCAGCGTGATGTGAAAGCGTGGTGTCGCCCGCATGGCCCGCAGCGTTGGGCGGCGAAGTACTCAGCGTGGTGTCACGTCGTGGTGATGTCACGGCGTGGTGCCACGGCGCTGGGCCCGTCACAGCGAGGTGTCGGTCCAGTGTGGCATTACAGCGTGATGTCACAGCGTGGAGTCGTTCATTGCATGGTGATGGCCACATCGTCTTGTCACACTGAGGTGCCGCACACAGCGTGATATCAAATCGTGGCTTCGCCCGTGTAGTCCGCGGAGCCTCGCGATGACCTATACAGCGTGGTGTCACAGCCCACGGAGGCGGCTCCACGCTGCGACACCACGTTGTGACACCACGTTGTGGCACCACGCTGTGAAGCCCGCGGCGGCGACATCACGCTGTGTAGCCCACGGGTGCGACCCCAAGCTGGGATACCACGGTGCATAGCCCGCGGTTGCGACACCATGATGTGACACCACGCTGTACAGCATGCAGCTCTCAAGCGGCAACCACGCCGTGTATCCCGCGCGGCGGCACAACCCTGCGACACCACGCAGGACAGCCCGCGGCTGACACCGCGCTGCCACACAATGCTGTGCAGCCCGCAGCGGTGACACCACGCTGTGACACCACGTAGCCCGCGGCGGTGACCCTACGCTGTGGCATCACGGCACCACCGTGTGACACCGCGCTGTGTAGCTCTTGGCGGCGGCCTCACGCTGCAGCCCGCGGCCCGCAAGCGGCGACCACGCTGGGCAGCCCGCGGCGGCAACACCGCGCTTTGCCACGACGTTGTGAAGCTCGCGGCGGCGACACCGCGCTGTCCCGCGGCGCCGGCACCTCGCTGTGACCCCACGGAATGCAGTCCGCAGCCAGCAAGTGGCCCCGCCTGGCAGCCCGCGGCGGTGACACAACGCTGCAACACCGGGCACCACGCTGCAGCACCGGGCTCCGGAGTCTGCGGAGAAGGTCGCACTCTGTGCAGCCCACGGCGGCGCCGCCGTGGTGTCGCCGCGACTTGCGGGCCACGGGCTACACAGACTGGTGTCGCCGCAGCCGGCTCCAGAGTTCGAATCGGGACGATGAGGAGGATCGCGTGTGACGAGGAGGAGGAGGAGGAGGAAGAACGGCAGGGGGCACTTGGAAAGTATGAGGAGGAGGGGGCATCATGAAGTGGAAGCAGGAAGAGGCTGCAGTAAGAGAAGACCGATGAGGAGACAGAAAGGTGATGCGTAGTATTATGAGGGAGGGTGGAGCAGGAAAAAGAGGAGGGACTAGCAAGGTCGTCTTCGTCCACGTCATCACCCCCTCCTCCATTTGTCAATGCTCAAGGTGTCTGTCCTAGACGGCCGCAGAGATCGTAAGGTGTCCACGGAAGGTTCGTAATATGCTCCACTGGCTTTCCGTTCAGTCTCGTAGTGGTCGCCCAAACGAGCTTCTCCATATAGTTCGCGGGACGTGCGATGAGAAGGAGGAGGATGATCAGAGCAGATCCAGGTTGAGTCAACGATGTTGCAATACACACTCCCCTCTCCTCCCCTCCAGAGTCCGTTCCTCACACCATACCATCCCACTACGGGAAACGCCTTTGGAGTACAATTGCCTAACGGATGCGTCCCATTCAGGCGAGTCCCGCGTTGACAAGAGAATGCCCCTCTAGAACCCACGTGTGAAAAAGGAATCGCCCTCCGTTGCAATTGTTGCGCAAGCTTACACTTGTTGCTACAGCGCCTGAGGAAATCTCGACCGGAAGTCCCTATTTGAAGATGAACCGTCCTATGTCGTTTTAGTTGTCAGAAGTGTCAAGAGTCACATTGTGAAAACGGGCCGCGCTCCATTCTTGTAGTTGCTGGAAGTTTGTGCACCAAATCTGCGTGGCGCGAATGCGACGGTCAAATGGTAAGAGCTAAGCTATTCTGCGTTGCGCTAACATGCGGGCAACAACCAATCTCCAACCTTGTACCCGTGAGAGGTTTTAAGCTTCAGGACCATAGCGGTGAGGTAGTCTCAGGCGAAGCGCTCGGCCAGCCTTACCAACACGCTTGATGCTGCGAGGCAGAGGAGTTGCTTATGTTGCAAAGGGGCCAGGATGGGAAAACGACAATGAAGCCCAGGTTTTCCGAGGGAGGTGGAAAAGAGGTGGCAACGAGGGAGGTGATAAGGAATATTACAAAGAGTACGAGGGAGAGGTGGAGTGCAAGAGAGAGAGAGAGAAAACAAAAAAAAAAAAAAACGAAAGGGGACAAGTAAACAGAGAGCGATGGCCACAGAACAGAATATACGCATATACGAAAATATAGAGAAAACCGTATTCATGCATCTTTATATATATGGACAATTAAATGTTAGGCTGGTGGTTCCCAAGATCTCTCGCCACCGCGTTGCGGTCCTGGTCATCTTGAAGAGGGCGTTCCACGAAGGAATGGTGCAGGTGAGAGGGCGCGTGGGACGAGACAAGGAGGCGTCGAAGAACAAGAAGGGCGAGGGAAGCATGGGGAACGAATCGCATGACGGGTAGGGAGTTAAAATCTAACCGAGATGGCCCGAAACAAGGTCTCGCCAGCATACATTGCAATATGCAGCGTGTCGTGCGTGCATGCTCTTGGGGCCCTCAAGGTGCATCATTTGATTTCCCAAACGGCGTGTGGAGACCAAGCCAGCGAGCTGCAAGCCAAGGAATGCACAGAAAAACGTACCCAAGTTGGTTTAGAACCAGGACGGTTATATTTAGGATCGCTTAAATCAAAAGAAGACGTTGTGGAAAATCCAGTAGATCTTGAAGCGTTGCAGTGCCCATCTGGGATGCCCCAGTTTCTTGTGGGCGAGAGTCAGCAGATCAGGATAGTCAGTACTCGCCAAAGAGCGCCATACGCTACGTAACGTCGGAGCGTGCTGCGCTCTAAGGTGTAACAGCACCGCGTGGCACGTATGACAGCACAGCGCAGGATGCACCACGAAGCACGTCGTCTGTTTGCGCGTGAGACACCGCCCCGCTGGACTTCCCAAGGCCCACGAAAGTGCGAACATTTGCGCAGGTTGCAGACCACCCGGCAGTCTTGTCTGGATGCGCGTAGATACCGCTCCGCTGGACTTCCCAGGGCCCCACGAATGAATGTGGCGACGGTTGCGCAGATGGAGCCCGCCATGGAGCCGCGAGGTCTCGCCTGGCTGCGCGTAAGACACCGCCCCGTTGGACCTTCCAGGACAACGCGAAAATTGTAACTGCTGAGCAGGTGGCATCGGGCCAGGGAGCCACGAATTCTGGTCTGGATGCGCGTAAGGCACCGTCCCGCTGGACCTCCCAGGGCATCACGAAAGTGAAGACAGCTGCGCAGGTAGCCGCCCTCCAGACCCGCGGAATCTCGTTTGGATGCGAGTATGACATCTCTCCGCTGGACCTCCCAAGACCCCATGCATGTGGAGACAGTTGTGGCGGCATTTTGGGCAAGCTGCAGCTGGCCAAGGAACGGCGAGGTCCTGTCTGGATGCGCGTAAGACACCGCTCCGGTACTATTCCCAGGACCAGTACGAACGTGTCGACAGTTCACCTGGTGGTGGAGTTGGCAACCTTACCGGCAGCGCCAAGTCTCGTCCTGATGCGCGCAGGACGTTGCTCGGTCGGCCTCCCAGGAGCCCACAAAAGTGTCGACAAGTGCGCAGATGATAGCTCACAGGTGTCTCGAAAGAGAGGTGGGAAGGGGGAGGACGGAGTGGGAACACGCAGGGGAGAGTTGGAAGAGGCAAGGAAACAGGCGGAGGCGGGAAAAGGAGTACGCGCGAGAAGTGCTTCATTCAAGACCAAAGCCCAGGCAAAGGAGGGGTTATGAACACATTGAGCTGCTTAGTGTGATGCAACTGTGTGTGTGTTTGTTTGGTGCGTGTGTTGGAGCCGATACCTCCGCTTGCTCACCCTTGCTTCCCATTCGTCTTACGAGGAGGTTTTAACCAAGGTTGGAGACTAGCACGAAATTGCAACAACGCCGTAAGGCTTACGTTTCCAAGCGAATGGTGGGTGAGCGCAGGTCGTGTCACGAATGTTGTGGTAACCTCGACGACTGCGACTACCACTACCACTACCACTACCACTACCACTACCACTACTACTACTACTACTACTACTACTACTACGACTACTACTACGACTACTACTACTACTACTACTACTACTACTGCTACTACTACTACTACTTCTTCTTCTTCTACTACTACTACTACGACGACGACGACTACTACTACGACCTCTACTACCACTACTATTTCTATTAGTATTACGATCACTACTGCGACAACTACGACAACGATTGATACTAGTACTACTACTACTACTACTAGTATTATTACTACTACTAC